>VZSR01000155.1:542969-573945 GCA_013398615.1 Brachypodius melanocephalos | reverse complement strand
AAGAAGCAGTTATCATTTCTGACTCCCAAAAAATTCAAGGAATGTTTTGACATTTAGATTCACTCCCGTCGATATCATTTGGACAGAAAGGCAAGGAACACGTGGCTAATGATCCCGTTTGGATTTCCAGTTCCTGAATCATACTGGGCTTTTTGTCTCAGGTAGTAATCCAGCTTTCTCCAAGTTTTTGTTTCCGCATCTACAGCTTGGATGTTTTCTAAGCTTTATTCAACCATCCATGCAAACCAGCTACACCCCAGACTCACAGCAAGCTAGTTATAAGCATTTGTTTATTCTTGACTCCTTCCTCTGTACTTAATTTATGTTACATTTTAGAAGCTTTTAATTAGGGAGCATCTACTGATAACAGGAAGGATATAGTTTAAACGTACAAGAACAAACTTGGAGAGGAATTAAGTTAAAAAGAAAACATGAAAATGTTCATCATTCTAACTCACAGCTGTGACTTCCTTGTACCTTTTAGCACTGACTACAACTTCTGCTTCAGAGAAACGTGGACTACAAGAAGATAAAATCTTGTTTCACGTATCAGAAAAAAGCAAGACTGAATTAATTGCATGCTAAAAGGTGTTTCCAAATTGCTTCAGTGTTGTCCAAAACATTCCCTGAAAATGACGTTCACGAGTTTTTGCCATACAAGTGTTTCAAACACTGTTTCAGTACGGCATATTTCACAAAGGACAATAAGAGACATAAAAATTAAAAAGTAAAAAAGCACCATTTGTGCACAGACCTAAAAAAGGAGATCCAATCTCCTGGGATAGAGCAAGGGCTGTGAGACTCACAGCTCAGTGGTAGCAGGCTGGGGAAGATCCTCTCTGCAGCTCTGACCAAGTGGTCACTCTGCTGTGAATGGAGCCCAGAAAATCATCTCTTACCACTGGACAGAGATCTGGTACACAGCCCAGAACAACCACCTGGAGAAGAGCCAAAGCTCTTGGCTCTCACATCTGCTTCCTAGATAGTGGTCTTGCCCTTGTTCAAACAGATTTATGATCTTCGTAAATTAAAGGTAAGGTTAAGAATATACCACCCTTAATCATCGGCTTTATTATCCTTAGGCTAGATTATTTTAAATTTGCTACTATTTCTATAGCACAATAAAACAAACACTCTTACAACAGAAAATATACAAATCAGTGGAAAACTGACCACCGGTACTTGTGAGAATCCCTTTGACCTTTGCAAATGTACTTTTCTGTCCTTCTCCCTTCTCCTCCCGGCATTATTTTCTCTTTTATAACACGGCTGTTATTTGTCTCAGCCTGATAAGCTCCTGGGACTCACTTTGACCTCTCAAACGAGGTTCCAAGAACGTAGCCATCACAAGAAATCAAAACAGTGCATCCACAACAAACTAGTTTAGAAGTTGTGCTTATCACAAGCCTTTTTAATTATCTTACATAGCTTTGATTCCTTTCCTTAGGGTACTAATTACATGAGTGTGTTTTGTTTCTTTTAATGTTATGAAACAACATCCACTTTTTCCACATTTTCCAGCAATATGCTGCGTGCACACCGCTTTTAAATGCACAGCATTCAATTCAAGCCTTAGCAGTAGATTGGCTTTAATCATCTGAAACATGCTATGCCATCTCTCTAGTGTCAGAGAGAAGCCTGACTTACTGGATAACCTAAATCACCCTACAGCAGGTTTGCTACGTCAATTATCACTTACTTTTCAAGTCCAATTACTGCTGTAGAAATGCAAAACTAAAACGTTGGAAAGTGGGTTGAAAAATGCAAAGGAAATGCTAGGGGTAACAAACTTGAGTTTTCAGAGCAGTTTACATAATTTGTCATTATTTTTTTGTCTGCAAATCGACGAGTAACTAAACCAAGCCAGTCACCAGTGTTCCACTGGTGACAGATACCCTTCACTGTCAGAAGTTAAGTTGTTACAAACGGTTTTGGTACATAGATTTTTATTTTCCTTAGGAGCTCTCAGATTTATTTGTGTGAGAAAAGGGAGGCTTCTGTTCAGCTCACAGCCATAAAATAAGCCAATACTAGACTGTCAAAACCCAGAGTTGCAGACAAAGTGATATAACCAAAGAGTTATTCTGTGTTAGTCTTAAGAACATAACTTCTTCAGCTTCCCTATTCATCTGTCTTCTTACTCTGTCCACAAAACAAGAAAGTCCAATACTAATGACTGCTCAAACCAAGTCTAGTTATTTTTTTCACCTTCAGCTGAAAAAAACTCCAAGGCTACTTAGAAAACAGAAGTACTACTGGCAGCACATAAACTGGAATGTATCTTTAAACAGGACAAAGGGTTTCTTATATCAATTAACTAACTAACTAACTAACTAACTAACTAACTATCTGTATGTTTGATTTGGATACTTTGGATGCTAGGTTTTAACCCTGTGGAATGCTTACAGACTTGTCCAAAATTGGTAACTGAATGCCAATGCTTCTAGATATGCAAGCCTGCAGAAATCATCCCGGGCATTTGAAGATTTAACCCAGATAGTTCACACAGCATTTATGAAGGCTATGGATGGGAAGGATTTGCTTTTATCAAAGTGAGTATTTTCACTTAGAAAATGCAAACCAACTTTAGCTTCACTATTCTTCTCAAACTCTTCTTCAAATGACAGGCACCAAGAACATGAAAAGCCTTTAGTTCATAGGGAATGAACACTGTGCTCCCAACAAATACACACTCTCCAACTGCCTGTGATATGATCTTCTCAGGTCAATGAGACAGGTTATGTAGGAACAAATGTTTTCCTCAAGCATATCTCACAAAACCAGTGAAAGAAAACTATTATCTGGGATTAAATGTTTTCCTTTGGTCTTTAATCCCAATAGTAAAAGGGATCCCCTATCCTATTTATATTTCATTCAAAAGCAACCAAAAAAAAAAATGTTTTAAATTAAAGAAAATGTAGGAATTAAGAAAAATTGGGTTGTATGTCCATTTCACTGAAAATGTTCATAGGCAAGTCTCACGTAAGTTTTACAGGTAGAAATCCCCCAACATGCAGACACAAATGTGGGAATGACAGAATGACTTAAAACCAGTTAACAGCACCATTCAGGAAGAGGTTCAAATGTGATCAGATCTGCAGGGTGTTGAGTGCCCTCACCTCACACCACATTAGGAACAGTCACAGGAATCCAATAACTTACTTATCCAAAACTGGACCCAGAAAGAATGCAACAGGACACCTCAGTGCCATTTATTTTTCATTTAAGAACACAATCAAATAAACAAACAAAGCCCACCCTGAATCCATGCACCTTCCATCACTGGATACATAAAAGAAGGAGAACAATCTTCCCAGCCTTTGCACAGTGCCAGAAGCACAAACACTTCAAAACTTTACACTCCTCAGTATAACAAATACTTTATACTCCTCAGAATAGCAAAAAGGCTACCTGAAAAGGGAATTTTCCATCGAGCCACTGAATGTAGGAACACAGATTTCTCACAGAAAGTGTATGGCTCATTTCCTTTGGAAAAGAAATGCATTAAATACAAACTACCTAAATGCATTGCATAGTTAGATACAATTCCTATTCCTACTCTTTCATAAGCAGTGCCGTCTAAAAGGATAAAGCCAGGGTTAAAACCTTCATTTAAACTAATCAGAATAAATGTCAACATAAGCATCAGCAGAGGAAGGCATGCCAAAAATAATAGAAAAATAGCAAAGACATAACGAACAATAAAGCTACTTAAAATCTTAGATACTGATTTATCCTATGATGCAGCACAAAATACTTGAAGGCAAAACAAAAATTCCACTTAATTTTCATTTGTTTAAAAGATCTGAATGTAAACACTGGTTTTCATTGCTCCTGTGACTTCTGCAAACAAATGATTTTGAAATAAGTCCTTTGCTTTTCTTTTAAGGAGCTGGAACAGTGCTGAAAACAGGAATGTGTTCAGTCAGGGTGAAATAGAGAAATGCTACAATAGGAAAGGTTCTTGAGGCTCAGCCCCTCCTGGGCATTGAGGCAGGGTGTCTCTATGGGCACAGATCAGGTGATGCTGCTGGGACAGGTATGTGCATCAGCAGAGTGAATTTAGATAACACACTCACAAAAATTATGGCTAGTTACTATTAGTAACTATTAGTGTTCTCTAACAGTTGTTATTTGTCTTAAGCTTCCAAGGCTATGAACACGCCATCATGTCTGGCAAAGCAGTGGAATTACACCTTTGAAAAACACAGGCCAAAATTAGGCAACTGATAAGGGCAGCATTGCTCAGCTCAGATTGTTCCCAACTCTGGCTGGCACTTTGTAAACATTCCTATCAGGATTCTTTGCTGAGCCTCAGCCTCGGTCCCCTCGCTGACTGTGCAGCTTGCACTGCTCAGGTGCTGCCCTTTGCTCAAGTCCTTCTCTAGGTCTGGACATCGCCCAGCTCAGGTCAGCAGTTCAAAGCATTATGGGCTGTCTAATGTTTTTTTTTCTCTTCAAATAAAGCAAATGAAACACTCAAAGGCAGTTATTAAAAAACAGGGAAAACAGCAAAGAGGATGACTCTAAGATGATTATTAAGTCTGACCAACAAGTAGTGCTTTTTTTCCCAAAGTCTGAAGTATTGGCAAACTGATGTCCTGCATGCCATGGCTACATTGGCTGCTGGGAATCACTGCTCACATCCAGTATGCTGTGATGCATTGAATAATTTCCTTTAAATACCTGTCACTATTTGCTTAATAAGATGACACAAACTTGGACTGTAAAATGACCTACTGTAAGCTCATTAGTCATGTTCCTCCTTTTTTCAGAAATGCAGTGGCAATGACTCTGCACACAGATTGAAGAAGACTGTTTTTATACATTGTAAAGTCTCACCCTCTCTGTTTTTATGTCTACCAGTACCTTGCCATTCCTTACCAAAATTAACCTTGATCTAAGTCATTTGCTGCTACTATGAGTGACTTACTGAACATTACTGTAATATGCAAGATGTATATAAGATATTACATTTATTCAGCTAATGGCAAACTTAGGTTTGCAAGACATTTTATCTCTCTCAGTATCAGCAAAATACAGCTGAATTAAATGAAGCAAGAGATATGAAGCCTCCAACCTATTTCTGTAAAGTGTACCAAGCTAGTTAACTCTTTAAACCAAGATAATGTTTCATGTGGACTTCAATTCCAGATCTCTGACACATTTCTGAAAGAGGTCATTGCATTTGGTTGGAAAGTCCTTTTATTTAGAAATAATCAGTTGCAGGATCAATAACTCGATTTGCAAGCCTGAAAAGCCAGCACTGTACCATTTTCCTTAGAAGTTATGCATATTAGTGGTAATGCACAGAACAGTAGAAGAGTATTGGAATTCTCTCCTGATGTAGAAATAACTGTGTTCTGGCCAAATTAGAACATTTTTAGGCATGTGCTCAAATCTGTGCTCACACATTTCCCTCTATTTTCTACCAAAACCTGATTGACTTGGAGAGAGACTGGTTGGTAATTTGATGGCCAATCTAAGTACGTGGGGTTTTAACAGCACAACAAAGGGTTAACACAGATGCTGTCACCAAAGGAAATCAAGAATTGCAATCTCAAATGATAAAACATCGCTCCAAAGAGAAAAAGGGCTGAGTACAACTTCGGCAAAGTGGTACAAATTAAAAACTAATCATCTGGGATTTTTGAAAGTAGCAGAAGTGACAATAAAGGGGTTTAGGTGGTCTAGGGCTGATCATCCACCAACACCTCTAAGGGCTTTTGGCAATTACTGAGATTTCCAATATGAACAAACACCTTTCTTCTGAACTGCTGAGCACATACAAACGGGAATTAACCATTTACTGAGACAAGCAATTAAGACAAATTAGAAAACAGTTTCATGTGCTTTCTGCACCACAAATACCTTACAAATGCCTTTCAGTGACCCAAAAAGTGAACAATAAGCCTATGTTAAAGGCTACTGTCAGAGAGACAAAGAGCAAAGACATGCAAGCTTTGTCTACACTCATCTAGAGAAACTCAGCAAATTGCTCTGTCATGCATCTTGTACCCTCCCCAGCAATCATGTGAACCTTTGCCCTTTTGCCCTGACAGATTAAATCGAAGCATGAAGAAGTAGGATCTTAGCCAAAGAATATTACATTTTAAAAGCTGACCTAAGCTCTTTTTATTTGCCCTTTCATTTTGATCTCATGATGATGTTTCAGTACTTTCTTCAGATATTGAGTTCATCAATCTCTAAGCCTCTCCTGATGTATTGTAGGTTTCTGCATTTCTTCCATTTCAGGGAAGGGTGAGGTGCTTTGCACTTTACAGCCCAACTGTAATAAAAGGCTCTGTATGATTCAGGAGATCTGGAATATTTAGTCATATAGAACATTTGTAATCTGGATTTAGCTCATCTCTCAAACTATGAAAATTTTATGCACTAAGAATCAGACTAGTAAAAAAAATTATTATTTGCTTAAATACTAATTTTGAACTTGACTACAATTTATGGTAAGGGGAAGGATCTGGGCAAGCATCCTCTTTCACCCATGTACCCACCCCATCCACACCGCCCTTCCTTAAACAGCTGCATTTAGCACCCTGTAAGTACTTGGTAATCAGGTCCCTGGCTTTTCCTAAACCTCGAAAAGATTAATGACATTTGACACTGTGAGTGAATAACAGCAAAAGCTATTATATTATTTTACCTGAAATTAAAATTCTCCAGTCTGCTACAGTCATCTTTTAAATGGGCCTCAGCTTTCAGACCTGAAAACTGAGGGTGCAATAAGTAATGAAACACTGAATCCTCTAGCTCATCACTCCCAAATTTTTGAAAGGCCTGATCACCTTGCAGAGGTTAAAAAACCCTGGTTGCCTCAATCTAGCTTTAAATAGATGGATCACTGTTATCAACAAGAACAAAAGCTCACAGAGGTTTGAACTACTCTAGCTCCTTTCCAAAGGAGTGAAGTTTGTAACCACTGCCTGAGCTATCAAAATACTTGTCTGGGCGATTTGACTTGTGGAAACGTTCAATTCATATAAAGCAAATGAAAACACTTTTACAGAGAATAACATTGTAACAATTTTTTAAAAAGAAATCAATTTATTAAGCAACACAGTAGAGCCAAAGAAATCAATTTATTAAGCAACACAGTAGAGCCAGAGTATATCAACTGTGAGTTTTTATGTGGGACACACTCCGCACTAAGCAGCAGAGACTGTATTTATGTAATTCCCAATGACTAAGCAGTTAATATTTCTTCCTTCTACACAATGATCTAATATTGTACACCATCATCCAAGCCTTCCTGACAAAGGAGGAGAAAAAGCACATATATTTGTACACAAAGGATCAATTTTTAGAGACTGCATTATCCTTTATCTCTTTAAATGGGTCTTCCTAGAAATTAGTCATCTTTTAAACTGATATGACTGCAGAAAAAGGATTTTTTTTCAGATTGTTGTGATGGATATAGAGCATGCAAGACCTCTAGATAGGCTGCTTTTTTAATTTTTATTTAGAAGACTCAACTTTTTTTTTCTATACCATTTTCATAGATAACAGTAAAGAAAAGTGGTAAAGTAAAATTCCAGGTAAGAGAGGAGTTAAATTTGATTCTGAGAAAAGCAACATGCATACAAAGTGTTTAAACCACTCTTTAGTAGTATTTTATGACCAAATCTCTCTTAATATTTAATGACTATGAACGCAGGAATGCAAGACATTGCTCAGCTGTTAATGAGTCCTCACTCTCAGATTTAAAGACTGAGAAAGTTTCCAACAGATACCCAGAGAAGACAATGCGAACACTTACTAAAATTTAAACCTAATTAAGAAAACGTAAGAATGAAAGATAAAAAGAAGAAGGAGCACTATTATGGGGGACACAAAACACAGATGTTTTCAAAGCTTCAGCTTCTGGACATATCTTTGCAATATCAGTATTCCCACGTAAGAACAATATTTCTCCAGCACATAAATCTGCTATCGGCCAATCAGCTCTGGAACACACCAGGCTGTTGTTGAGACAAGCCAAGAAAAGGGGATTTCAGGGCAGTGTGGAAATGGACTCGATTTCACTGCTCCAGCCATAACAGCCTGTGTTTCCCACTGCAAATTCAAAAGTACTACAATGTTACACAACCAGCACATTATGGCTCGCAAGAGCAATTTCTCTCTCACTTAAAGGCAAGTGTTTACATCAAAGAACCTCCCAGAAGGGTTCTGCATACAAGTGATCCTCTGTTAACTGAACTAACATTATTAGAAAAATTATAGCCTATTATTGGAATATCTTTTAGTATAATGCATGGGGTAGCACTTCGCACTTACCAGAGGACTGTGCAAAATGTTTCTTCACTCATTGAAATAAAACCATTTCAATTCCACAGAGAATGTCTATACCCTTAGATAGAAGCTAAGGATGTTAATTATATGTGTACTTAGAATGATGACTGAGACACCAGCTACTCCTGTTCCATGCACTGGGCAGCTGCAGAAGAGACCCAAAATACTCCTCTGCTCCTTTATACTGCTGAGGACAAGAAGGTGTTCATGGCCTCACATCCCTACATTGTTTAGCAACGTATTTTTCACTGTGACTTGATACGTTTTATACAGAAAATTTAGCTTGCTGACATCCTATGAAAATAAGATTTGGTGGGCCTGTAGGTATTTGATTTGATTTCGTGGGAAAAACGTGCTGAAGATGTGGATGGCTCTAGGGATGAGCCAGACAAAGCATTTCAAGAAGGCTGCACTTCAGATGGTTAATGCAATTCTGGCAATCTCTTAATTCCCCTCCTTATCCAGCAGCCATAAAGCTCAATTCTATAATCTGACACCTTCTTTGCTTGGATGTCCAATTAAATAAATCATAGCAAGTGAAGGACTCCTCAGAAACTGTGGGCTTTCTACCCAAAAAATCCACTGAAGTCTCTCTTAATATGCTGATGTAAGTAAGGAGATACTGCTGCAGACAGAAGGCACAGAAATTAGGAGCAGATCTCAAGAAATCACCCAGTTTATAATCTCATGCACCCTGATGCTACTTAAATATCTATGTTAACCCTGCCAAATATTTGGCCAAGATTTAAAAAGCTTTTCTGCCTATTTACAATTTGATGGTTACGTAGCTGAGACTCCCTCCTAGTTTTAGGAGGAAGCCTCTCCCTTTACTAAAACTTTAAACTGTTATTTCTGCTAATGCAGCCACCAGGCACAGAAAACAACTGATCACTATTCTCTTTTATACAGAGCAAATCCAAGTCTGTCAACTTTTTCTCAAAGATCAGGTTTTAAATATATTTGAGTCTGACACGTTTCTCTGCATTTTCCTCTCTAAAAGTGCCTGCATGAGAAGCGAGCTGAGAAATATGGGATGCTAAAAGGCATCTGGAATCCTTTTCTGGCATGAGAAAGGTATTTCACTTTAATCATTCAGACTCCTGTATCTTTAAAAACCAACCTCCACCAAACCCTTTGTAGCTGCTGGGTGTGTGGAGGTCCTCAGATATTTCAGAGTCCAGGAAAGCCTTTAACAGCCAATTAAACTCCCTATCTCTCTTGTACTGAGGAGCCCAGAACTGGACGAGGTATTTCTGATGGTTATAAACTATTTATCATTCCTCAGCAAACATACAAACCAGCACAGCATTGATTCTGTATTTTTTTAAAAGTCTATGTGAAACTTTGACAATGTAGGTGAAATTTCTAAAATGACAAGTATTGAAGTTACTATGCCCTTGCTCGTGTATTCGGTGAGGACAGAGAAAGTTTTTTAATTGCCATTAAAAGACCAAAGGCAATTCCTGCCAAGTCCTCTCTGTCATTTAAACGTGACACACACAAATCACCTAACAAATACTTCCTTCTCTAATGAAGCTAATCTAAATATGCTACTCCCAGAATAGTTCTAGGCCATTTTATTAGATTCAAAACCCAAGAGAGGTTTTTTACTATTTTCCAAAACACGGGAACTAAAAATAAAAGTGAGGCTGACGGGCATTTGGTTGAGTGAACTTATCTACTTATCAACCCCCAGCCTACAGAACTGCCCAAAGGAACAGGGATAAAAACATGGAAAAGATTATCATTCTGCAATCCCAATATTGTATAATATAAAGAGAGAGACAGTGGTCAAAACTGACAGGAATTAAGTATTCAGAGTCAAAATATATGCAGCAGAAACATAAATCTCTTTTCATTTCTAGAACTCATCATGCAAAGAAGGATGAACGGCATCAGAAAAAAAGAAAAAACATTTATATCTGTTAGAAGGACAAAAGTTTTGTCTTCAGCAGATTTTAAATTTTACACTTTATAATAAACAAAAAAAGCCCCCAACCCCCTCAACAAACAAACAACCCAAACAAACAAAAACAAAAACCCAAAACCAAAACCAAAAACAAACAAAAAAACCCCAAGCAAACAAAAAAAAAAAAGAGGAACAAGTTTCAGCCAAAAAAATTCAATGCTTTTAAGAACACGTCTGGACTGTTTAATCTAAGGACTGAATCACAACAGCTTGGGGGCAGGGGAAGGAAACTAGACAGAAACATAGACTTGTGGAACTCCTACTTGGAAGGGTGGGAAAATAATCCAGGACAAAAGAGTTCAGAACTAGAGAAGAGGTTACAAGCAGGGAGGCCTGAGCACTCATTTAAATATTTCTGTGTTACGTTTAAGTTACTTTATTCTCAGTTTATTTTACCTACATGCAGCATATAAAAGAACACACCCTCGCAGTGAAATCTGATGTACCAAAAATTAAATTTTCCCTATCTCTAAGTTAGCAAATATTAAGAGAGGAAACTGATGAGACTCAAGAGAAAAGAAAACTGATTTTTGTTTTCCTTTTGCTTTACATGCAAAAGTCAGCAGAGAATAAAGCACCTTAGTATTTACAGTATGAAATATTGTATTTCATAAAGCCTGATGCCCGAAATAATGGAGGCACTACAGACTTGGCCAGGCCCATGTTTGATTCTGAATGCAATAATTAAATTTTTACAAAAGGCATTAAATTCATTTCAGTGAAACCACAGAAATATTGTGTGTTTACATTATCTCCTCCAAAGTCTCATTTCCTTTTCACTTATTACATATATGAGACAGGAAGTTCGAACAACAAAGCTGAGGTGCATTAATGAAAAGGAGAATTACTTTTTGTTACTTGCAGCACTTTGCAGGAAGAGATACATGTATGTGCCAAAGAAACTTGGGTGAGCATCAGCACCCTCTTCACCTTTTAGGATTGAAAATAAATTACTCCAACACAGATGATTGTGTGTTTCATGAAGTGCTAAACGCTAAATAAGGAAAGAGATGCATAAGTCTAAGGAAAACCATATCACACAGGAATTCTGTATCTGCTTTGGTCATCAAAATATCTCTGTGGAATAAAGGAACAAGTCATATTCCCTGCCTGTGTTTCATGGGATATATTTTTTTTTCCAAGTTAAGAGAGATTTCTTTCCATTTTATAAATGGCACATTCCAGACCAGCAATGAAGGTACGACTGCCATCTTCTTAATCTGCCATATTTATTTTAAAAATGTATTATCCTGTCCAAAGGAAGTTAAGCATTTAGCACATGGCCAAGGCAGAGCCTGGGTTTGGTTTGCCTGTTCTTGTTCCTGAATTTCGGTAGTGAGCAGAGCCATAGATTTCTTAAAACGTGCCACCAAAATGTGCCAACAAAATGAAATTAAAACATTGATCACTGCAGCACAGCAGCGTCAGTGATGTCTAAAGGAAGTCTGAAATTACTCCCTGAAGTAGATTTCCAGAGATCAGCCCAGACAGGAGACAATGATCTCGTGTCCAGAAAGGCTGTTTTGTCTTGCAGCTTCCTCCCAAAAGGCTCCCCTTTCACACTGCAATCCAGATAACATTTAAGTGCTACACATAGTCCCTTTCATCTTATTCATGCCTTTTTTCTAATAAGAACCCGATTTCCTCTCAGACCCTGCAAACATCTGCCCTTTTCCCTGCTCTGTGCATGAAGCAGTGAAGGGGAAGACACACAATCCTCCCTTGCTCCGTGTCTTGAGGATATCAGAACAACAATCCATCCTTTAGCGCTTTCATTTATGAATTCTCCTCCCTTCCTAAATAATCCGTGTTGATATCTGGACACCACCACCTTCAATCTGGAAGGAGTATCAGTGTTTTGGATTACCACTGCTAATTCAAGAGGTACTAGGAGAGGTGGTTAAAAGACTCAAGGAGAACAGAGCAGAATTCTGCTTGGGTTCCACGAGAAGGCAAACCACTGAGGAGCAGCATCTTTCTGCCCTAAGATGAGCTCAAAGTGGTTTTCCTCACCTCTCAGACAAACTCAGAAACTTGGCTTCTAGAGAAGGAATAAACGAACAGAAAGATCTGCCCCAAAAGCTATACCGCTCTGAGACTTCAAAAGATCAGGCCCATGCTGAGTGGCTTGTCAATCACTTTTGTGTCCATGCATCACTTCAAAATACATCTCAAGGTTTTTTTAATTGTGTTTTGAGTTCTGGCAAGTCCCAGGAGTTTAGATAATTTTACCCAGCCGGTCTCAAACAACCCTTTGCAACTATAACAGCTGTCAAAAAAGTGAGAGCATTGAGAACTGAAATGAAATTTTCTAAATTCATATATATGTGTATACAAACATTTACATCTGGGTAGACAGATGCCCACACTTGCCCCTGGGGCAAAGAAAGCCAGTGCCAAGGGATTCCTTGAGCCTCTGACCACCACCACCACCAAGTGACTTGCAGACAACTGAGGGATTCAGGCTCACCCCAGTTCAGCAGTCGTGTTTTTAATTCTCACCAGTTTGGGCCCCTCTTCACTGGTGTTTCTCCCAATACATGGAAAAAAAACTCAATTTCATATTTAATATTTAGGCTGCCTTTGGTTTATCAATTCGCATCTTTCTCAGCTTAACACCATTTATTCTTTGCTCCATTTTCAGACCCAGAAGTTTCAATCTGGTAACATCCAACCAGGTCTAGGCCAAACAAAGAACAATTAGTTGCTATTTCTCAGGTTTCAGATGCCCAAACTGCAGGGGAAAGAGCTTTGGTTGAACTCACAACCAACTCAAACCCACAACTTCAAAGGAACTCAAGATTCTAGCATGTATAAAAAAATTTTAATTTTAGTAGTGGCTTGATGGCAATAAAACTTTAAAAACTATTATTTTTCTTCTGCTATAGCAAAATCCTTAATCAGAGAGTCACTTCTTCTGAACATGTGTGATTAATGCGCAACAGAAGGAAAAAACCCCCTGCTTGCACCAAAGCAAAGAGCCGCTGCTTAGAAATGCAACTACTACGCCAAGAATTGTTTTAAATAGCCTCAAATTTCTAAAACAGACTCCGAGATTAGCTCAGATACCACACTACATTCACACCACGCCATAAAAGCTGATTAAGATTGTCTTAGACAAAAATCCTCTTCTGAATTAAAAGAAAAAGAATTACTCATAGCACGTTATGCCTCAGATACCGAAAACTACCTTTCAGGAAGCACACATATTTTAGGAAATGGCAACTGTAGTAAACAGCACCCACATATTTCCTAAAAATTGTGCAACATGCCATCTCTTTTTAGGTTTCAAAGCTTAAAACTACAGAAAGCAGCTTTGTCTTACAGGAGACTGCAGATTCCCTAACACTGTAAATTTGACTTTAATAATATGTTGCAATGGTATCAGACAGGGGACGGCAGAAAGAAATGGTCAGCCAAGAACAAGCTGTGGGTAGTTGGGTCTTGGGAGGATTCATTTTGAGAGAGAAAGGGGGCATTTCTGCTCAAAGGAGCCCTGCTAGTATTCATATGCACAGGAGCAACATTTTCCAATGTATGAACATGCCAAGCAACCAGAACCTTTGTTTACAGCACTTTTTGATAAGTTGAAATCTCCTCATGGCCTAGGCACACATTAGGGCCTCTGAGGTTGAAAAAGAGGGACATAGCCAAAAAAGGCAATTAATTAATTGTTTATCTGGAAACAGCTCCTTCTGGCCAACAGTGAAACAGCAGATTCTGCTTTCTGCAAGAGCAAAGTCAGAAAACTCTGCCAAGGGAAAACAAACGAAGAGAGGCCATGGTGAACAAGGTTCAAAAAAGCCATTCAGAGAGGTGATTTCTGTGTACACATTCTCCTACAATGACTACAATCTTCTTTGTGCTGTAGGAAGCTTCGCCTGAGCATTGCTGTGGTGCTGAATAGGAATCAAACTGTACATCCCAGTATCTCATCTGAGCGTGTAATCACTTGACAAATCAATCAGCACTCACTTCACTCCGAAATACAAAGGGACAGATTCATCCCCCAGTTCCAGGGGGATCTGCAATCAGAGACTGTGATGAAAAGAGCCCAGGACTTTGCCTGTTCCTCTGCTCTGCCTGTTCAGCCTCAGGCAGCTCCAGCGGGATTCCAGCCCTATCAATGCCCACAACTGAGAGCAGGCACTTTCCCTCATCTGGCTTTTGGAAAAAACCCGAAAGGCAGCACAGGAATGGGAGGTGAAGAGGAGTCAAAGTTGGTTCTGGTCGAGTACCTTTGGTCTCTGCTGCGCAGCTGGAGCTGAGGCTGGTGCCCCAGAGGCAGCCAGGGAGGCACTGCCTTCCTGCCCTGCCCAGGGGCTGCAGCTACACAGAGAAGTAGGACAGGAGTAGTCAACCAAAGAGAAAAACACTTTTCCCACAGGCTTTTCTTTCCCACTTTTTCTTCCTGAGGGAAGAGTCTGCCTGGTGGATGAACCAGACACAAAGCGAAGCTTACAAAGCACGAAACGGCGCTTGAGAAGAGAGAGAAGTAAAAAAATCCCGAATAATGGAGATAGAGCTTCCTACTTGTGCTATCCAAAACTAAGGGGCTTCATCCAGAGTTCAGTTCAACCCTGCTGCACAATTCATTGTACCTCTGGATCCTGTCAAACACAAGAACTTAAGGAATTCACTGAAAAATCATTTTTACATTGCAATGGGAGAAACAGCATTTATATCCTTAATAACACATTTTTGCAGTGGAAAGACTGGCTTATACCAAACCCAAAGTAGCCATTAGGGTGTCTGCAGAGATTGTGCCATTTTCCTGCACGTTTCAAAGCCAGTGTTTGAATCCAAAGCACTTCAGTCCTTCCCAAAGGAATTTTGTAGCAGGTGGTGTTAATAATCCCCGAAACAGGATTCTCTTTGCTGCATCAGCTGAAAGTTCAGGGAAAAGGGATTATGACAAAGACTTCACCTGACCCAGTAATGCCTCTGTCATTTGTCACCTCTCCTGTCAGTTTTAGAATAAGCAGGTATAACATTTCAATCATAATACTGCAGATGTACTTCTACACTTGCCAAGGTTGAAGGCTAACGTGCTCTTAGAAAGCCATTCTGCAGCAGGAAAATACGTGGAAATTAGAAAGACCTGCAATTCTACAAGGAATTTCTGCCAGTTTTCTCCTCTGTTTAATCATAAAAGGAAAAAAAAAATAATAGAGAGAGACATGAAAAAAAATAAAAAAGGCACGATGAAGACAGAGTTCAAAGCAGAATGTCTCCAGTGAAATCTCTGTGTGACAGTTTTCTGAAGTCACCTTATTGAAAGCAACACTGCCTCTTGTCTTAACATGAATGCTTTCTAGTTTTCATTTATGTTGATTGCTCATGCATTAAAAAATGTCTGGGGCACCAGTGTAACATCACATAAGGAAGAGTTGAAAGATATGAAACCTTTCTAATATCTAAACCCAAAGGTACAGATACAGCAGAGCCATTATTTTGTCATTAAAGTCCTATCTTTATAATAAATTAAAGACCTTTGGACCTGTATTATACACTGGAGTTATGTAAGTACATAAGCAAAGCGTTTCACTATTAAATATGTACTTTTCTAAATTGCAATAAAAATTATTTATTTCACAAGGGGCATTTACCAGACACATTTTAAATATACCACACAAATTCTTGGATGTTTTTCCATAAATACTTAAGGTGTGGAGGAGAAATATATCAGATATTAAATAACATTGACTGGCACTTTAAATTAATTCTAAAGTATTCAATAAATTTTTGGACTTCTTTCATCTTTTAAATGGCACTTTAGCACTTTAAAATGCTACAAGACAGGTATATCCACATATTTGAAAACAAATCCAAAAGGCAAAATCACTGTAATAACAGCAAATTTAGGAAATAAGTGCCTAGAGATCTAATTTACTGGTGTTTTTTAAAAGGAAAACCAAAATTTTCAGAGTCATCTCAGAGTTTTCATCTTCTAGTGCTACTGGCTGTAACTAGAAACATTAGTCTGAAAGACACTTCTTTGAGAGTATTTGAAATACTCTCATTTGTCTACAGTAACCTGTGAGAAGAACAGAGCACCACTCTTACATGTGTCAAAAACTCAAATCAGCATATATTCAGTTTAAATAAGAGTAAAATGACTACAAAGAAGAACTACACAAATCACATACAGTTGTTTAAGATTTTAAAACCCTTAATCCTTTGGCACTTGAGGGAGATGTTTATTTAAAACACTGAGCTATTGAGAAAGTACCTTTTTGTGCTTTAGCTCTTCACAAAAACAATCCACTAATGTGTCCTACCACTTGTTTTTAGCAGATACAATATGACAAGACCTGGTCCTCAGTGACTAAAGCAGAAGCTATTTTATCATAATCAGGCTGGTGTCTTTAAAGAAAACAAGACATTTCAGGAATTTTCTTTGCCAGTCCAATTTACTCCTGCCCACACTTCCCAGTGCTGGCAATCCCACACTCCGATTTCCTGTTCCTCCCACTCCCTTTCACACAATCAGAACTATTCTTTTCCCCTTCCTTTTCAGCCCATCTCCCTTTGTCCTTCTAGCTCCATTGCTCCTATGAATCCACCTCTCCTCCCACTTCTGCTATTTCCATATTTCTTTTAAAAGAAAACAAAACAGAAAGAAGGCCACAAAGAAATTCCCCCTTAAAAAAGAAAAGGGAAATAACCCTGAAAATGAAACCTCAGAAAACCAGTGAATAACCCTGCAACTGTACTGAGCTCCACTGATTTGTATGCAGCATTAGACTCTGTTATCTCCTGCCTTTTCATTTATTTAGACTATAAAACAAACAAGTTAAGATCAGAGATTTAATTCACTAGGTCGCTTATTTGATTTCAGGATGCAAAGATGGATGGCTGGAGGAGTTTAGGTGGCTTAAGCAAATACTGAAAAAAACCCCAAAAAACAAAAAAAACCAGACAAAATTAAGCTTCCATCAAGGAGATGTAAGATCCTTCCTAAATTCCTCGTCTTAACAGCATCCTGGCTGCATCAACAAGATTACTGACATCTTGCACTACAACCAGCAGCAACCTGGAGGGCCCTGCAGTGCCTGGTTGCCATGTAACTATCATCTACCATCCAAAGATACATTTATGTCTGGAATAAGAACTCAGCTTTTCCAATGTTATTGGTTTAACCGGAGTGTGGCTTCCCCTTTATGCTCCCCTCTCTGGCTTCTCTGCTTCTGTTCTGCAGGCACTGAGATGAAGTGCCTATATATCAAAGGACGATAGCCAAGGAAAGCAAAAGTTAGATTATAATCAACACAGAGCTGGAGCCTCAGTGCTCACCCTCCTCTTACGGCTGCCATCAAAACAAAAAGTGCTCCACAGGCCTGCAAGACACATTCAGCCACACGTACTCTTGTCCCTCCACGGGGCAAGTGTCACCAGCCTGCAGTGAATAGTGCATATGCACCTGCACAGAGCTAAAAACTGAACCTGAAGTTCACATTAATAATGGAGCACTCCAGGTGGTCTGCAAGCTGGGGCCGTAATGAGGAACTTTCAGTGACACATTAGTTATCAAATGCTGAGCCAGGTCACTACACATGAATAAAGTGATCTCCCCAGAAAGATGAAAGGGGAATTATTTTTTCTTTTTAAGAGAGATTACACCAGCCTTCTGTAAAAACGTCTGAAGAAAGACAATGTGCTAAAACAGTTAACTTGATTAGACTGGAACTGAATAAAACACATCAAGAGCTATCAAAGGAGCAGAAAATTATTCTGAACTGTATATGCAACAGTGGCTAAATCCCACACCATGCCCTCTGATTCCCTGCTGACAGCAGACCTCTGAACTGGGATTGCACCGCCTGCAAAACCAGTGGAGGAAATGATGCTGGCCTCAAGTGTGGCTGCTGGGGGCACAGGGAATGTCAGAGGTGACAGCACCAGCCCTGGAACCAGGAGCACCTTTCCCACAGCCTGCCTCTGCTCCAGGAACAGGCTGCCCCAAGCTCTGCAGGGACAACCTGCAGGCAGGGCCACGACAAACACAGCAAGGAAAACCGAGGTCTCCTTCAGACTGTAAGAAACTGAGCCCCCATTCGCCCTGCCTCAGACCTGCTCTGTCCACTGGCAAGCAGGAGGGACGTGAAAACACTCTGGGACTCTTCACAGGGAACCTGCTCAGGTCAGAGGATGACAGAGGGTCTGCAGAGGATCATTCCTACTTCAAAGAGCTTGGGTAGTGTGTGTTTAGGGAATGACAAACACAGGACACGAAAGTGATGTGCCATGTTGCCCATGCAGCAAGCCTTCACACGGGAGCAGACACCACACAAAGGCTGCACAATGGTTCTGCCCTCTTCTGACCTGTACGGCTCAGCCAGCCCATCCACTTGGTGTTCTGGGCCAAAATCCAAACCTTCTACTTGGTGTTCTAGGCCAAAATCCAGTCCATCCACTTGGTGTTCTCTGCTGAAATCTGGTCCCTCCACCTGGTGCTCTCAGACAAAATCCAGTCCCCCCACTTGGTGTTCTAGGTCAAAATCCAAACCCTCCACTTGGTTTTCTCAGCAAAAGTCCAGTCCCTCCACTTAATGTTCTAGGCCAAAATCCAGCCCATTCACTTGGTGTTCTCTGCCAAAATCCAGTCCCTCCACTTTGGTGTTCTGGGCCAAATCAGGGCTTTTCCCCTGCAAATGAACAGCAGGAGGAAGCAACTGCATTCAGAAGGCAGGTCACTCAAACCTCAGGCATCCCCTTTCATCCCACAAGGAGCAAACAGAATCAGGATCCAGAAATAAGAAGGCTCAGGAGTTCTTAAGCTTTACAGACTTCCAAATTTTCACCCCAGTGCTCCACCCTGGCGCAAAATGACTTTCAAAGCTTTGTCTTCTGGGAGAGAAACACCAGCTATTGCAAGAGGGAGCAAAGGAGCATTGGATTGCCCACTCATCAACACTTATTGTGACTGTACAGGAGTGGGTTGATGAAATCTGGAAATGGGGAAGGGTTGAAAGAAGAGAGCAGGATGGTGCCCTAAAACTCAGGAAGACTGGGTCTGTTGGAAGCTCTCTACGTATTGTAGTATTGCTGTGAAGCACTAGAACAATACAATTATGCCATAAATCAAGTTCAGTTCAGACTAGAAAAGCTCTTCATCTATTTCACAGATGGATATAGTACAAGGACATGGAAAAATAAAAGAAGTCAAGTCTCTGCATTTTGTTAGTGTCTGGTCCTGTAACCAAGGACAGGAAAGCTTTTACTGCTTACTACTCTGCTTTTTCATAAAAAAGGTATTTCAGTAAGATACCCAAAGATATAATAAGAAATATCACCAAATACAGAATAAATCAGTCAGATGTTCTTCTCATAATTAAAGCACTATACAGAAAATACATCCAAGTGTTCCTACCAATATGCACAATTCAAAATCAACAGCATTCAAACATCTCCAGAAAGATGAACACAAATGAAATCACAGCAGCTTGAAAAAAGAAAAAAACAACAACAAAACTCCACAAAAATAAGTCTATCTACTGCATGACTCTGGAAACTGAATGTAAAGCTCTCCCTGAGAGAAAGCCAGCTCCCACTCTTATGAAGCTGTTTCAGCTTAATTGTTTTGAGATGTAAATGTAAACAGTGCAGAATGACACTCTTCACTTGGGAGGAAAAACCAAAACCAAAGAATAAACACAGTTGCTGGATCTGAAGCAAGCTGTTCACTGTCCTGAAATAATATAACATACTTCGACATGTTTTCATGCTGAGAAGCTGGAGAAGCCAAAGTGCTGCTTAAAGGCCATTTGAGACACTTCTGCACCTAATGAGGCCAGCGTATTTTTTTGTAAGAGAGTGTTATTTTCTTTTTTTCCAAGCATTCCTACATGGAAACTGATAACAGCTTCTGAAATACCACAGCCTGCGTGTTATCACCCAAACAAATCATTGTACTTCTGGGGGAGAAAACAGCTCCTGGAATGGGAATAACGGAAAAACAAATCCAAAAGCCAAAAACATACAGGAACTAAGTGAGAAGTTGTAATTCTCATCAGTGTCAGGCCTTGATGCCAGAAAGCAATAATCCTGATACTAATTTGAAGACTTCTATGAACTAATACTGAACATACCTATTCTAATATTTTTAAAATTCATTTTTAATGAAACCTGACCACTAAGTCTAGCAAGCTGCTCTCAGAAGTCAAGCTTACTGTTTTTCACATCACCTGAACCATGGTCTTCTGTCCCTAACAGGCTCTTTCTGAAGAAATAGTATGTTAGCATTCATTACTGTAACCCATTGATGTATATTTGATTTGTGGTTTTAAAGTTTTCAACCACTTTTCTTTGATGCAACGCATAATCAGTAGTAATTAAAAGACTACCTTAAAAAATGGAAGCCTCTGAACAAATTTTGTGATAAACCATCAAAGGAGTGGAGCTTGAAGTAAAGGCCTGAAGGGTAAGAAACAAACTAAATTTGAAATAATTTAGGTCTCTAAGAAATATGGCAGGAGTCGGGGAAATCACTACCATTAACAGCCCTGCAAAGCTTAATGAAAAAAAATCCAAATTATCAGACAGATCTTGTTTACCTGAATGTAGAATTAAACCAATGGGTACTGTCATTCTTGCACCAGAATAAACTGGAACTTTTATGTTTCTATACTGAAAATGGTTCAACTGTAAAATCACACTTCAGAGCTCAAGGCAAAATGATCCCACTGGATCCTTCAAGGAAAAACAGTGAATATTTTTGTTCACTACCACTGACTTGTAGCCCATGGCCAGCTTAAAATCCTCCTTTGAATGAATCCTCGAAAAGTAACTAAGAGAAGAAGCTGGCAACTCATGGTACATACAGGCCATACTTTGACTAAGAAATGTACACCTCTTCACAAATGCCAAGGGGCTGCAAAATGCTTCTGCAGACAATTTTCTTTTATTAGTAATGGGAATGTTGCATGGGTACCTTATGCTTTAGAATAAACGTGCATCAATCGTTTATCTAACTTTTCTATTACACTTAATGCCAAATTTATCCAATTATAGATTACTAATGAATGACTAGAAGCTAGAAAATATGAGCTTTACTTATTTTTACTTAGTAGATTAAAACAATTGCCCATCTGCAGGTGGAAACGTTTACAGCAATTCCTGTTCACTTTATTTAAAAATTAACGTTGTAATTCCAAAACCTTTTGAGAGTCAATTGCCTCCAAGCACACTCTTACATAATTTCAAAGCTCAGATCCTTGAGCTTTAAAAAATAATACTTGGGTTTATTCTTATTCTGCTGAAAACTCTCCCAAAATGTTTGAACAAGCACTGTGATGAAATGGTAGCAGAAAGTTTTCACAGAAGCAGTTTTACCAGTGCTCCATGAAATTCAGCTTCAGACAACAGACCCCTACATAGCTCAGGCTTTTCCAAACAGGCAGGAGCAGATCTGTCGGGGAATGTGGCAAGGCTGCCAGCCCTCAAAATCAACGGGAGAGCTGGGAAAGGAAGTCTGAACCACTGCAACACCTGAAACCAAAAATGTCGAGCTCCTAAACGGTGCTGAACACATCTAAATTAAGATAACAATGTAAGTGTTAATGTAAGTGTTCAGTCCTCATTAGTGTTTCCTATGTATATCAATCAGAAATGCTACTACAACTCCTTGGAGCAATCAAATACTGTAAGCATTTTTTTTCACTGGAAACTGCAAATACAGAAAAAAAAGTTCCTGCATAGTACAAAGATAAAAGACTGCCTTCTGAATTCAGCTACTATTAACACTTGCACCTGGTGGTTACATAATTAAATACAGAAAACAACAATTGTACCCTAAGAGAAACTTAATTAGATTAGGCATGTAGTAACAAATGCAAAATTACCATCATTAGTATGTCAGTGTAGTACAAATGGAAATGCTTAAATGCCAAGCCCACAACTCCCATTTCTGATTTATTCCCACAGATGAGGAGGAGACAGCAATTTGCTCCCTTTTGTAATTTCAGGACAACTGCATCTCGGTGAGATTTACCCAAAAAAGGAGCAGGCAGGAGTACTGCTGGCATCTCTCTCCCCAGAAATTCAGGTGCACTGTTGTTGACAGATGTTTTGTGCTACAAAAGCAAAACCAGATTGGGCAGTGTGGAAGAAACTAATGAGTCTACAAAGCTCCTGTGTGTCCTGATCCTTTCACAGACACCTGCTTTGCTCACAGATGAGGCAGTGAATGATAGGACAGCTTCTCCCCCAGCTGAAAGCAACAGGAATCCTTTAATTTCAGGCTTAAAGCTGCACCAACAACCAAAATATATAAATTCATATTTCAGGGAAAATGTTTCAATGGTGTGATGGTCTAGGTAGTGATGAATTTGACAAGATTGCCTACGGTAGCTGCAAAATAACAATCAAGGAGACAAGGAGAAGTTTGAGAATGATCCAGCAAGAGTGACCTAAACAAAAGTGATACTTTCTGAACAAGTCTTGCTTTCCCCTGATCATATATAGAATCTTTTAAAGTAGCTGCAATATCCTTCCCAGACCTGCTAAAGATCTGCCTTGTGTGCAGAGTGACACGAGGGAAAGGAATGATTATAATTTATCCACAGTTATAATCAAACAAGTACTTTCCCAATTGTCTTCTATCATCTTAGGGGGAACTGAAGTCACAAATCTTCAGATCCCACCACCATGACAGAACAGACTCAGTATGACCAAAGACAACCATGGATGTCACCCCAAACTCGTGATCCCAAAGGTTCAACTTCACATCAAATGGACACACCACTGCAAGTCTGTAGTTCTCTAAATGCCAAGATACTCCAATTTGTCAGGAATTAAAATGGGTATTTAAATGCTTCGTATGTTTAATCAGCTTTCCTCAATTATTACACTGAAAATACTCCCTGAGTTTTAGGGCATTAATTTGCCCAAAAAAAGCTTTTAGGGACCACAGCAGCCTTCCTGGATAGTTCATGCCTGTGAAATAATTTAAACATTACCACTGGAATTGGAAAGCCAAACAAATCTTGCTGGCAGTTGTCTCCCCTGGCAGGACAGATATTTAACTAAATCTAGCACCTAAAGCTACATATTATTTAAACAGCTTTTTGGTAAGAGTTCCAGAGGAGACCTGATCCAACTTGTTGTTCAATAAGTTGGATTTAAATAACATAAACGAGGAAAACACCTGACTAAGAATTCAAAATTGTTCTTAGGAAAGTACAGCCTTTATCCTTGATGGCAAACCAGTCATCAGGTGAGTATGAACTCTGCCATACTTGTGCTGCAATACTAAAATTGGCAGTTTCTCCTCCCAAAAGGTAAAAACCCCCTTCCCTTTATTAAGAAAACCCGGAGAAGTACCAGACAAAGCTGTGGTCTGACATTAAACTTTAGCATGTAGTTAAGAAATAAAAATTTTAAAATAAAAGAAAAAAGCCTGGTTTATGATATTTTTTAAGGAAAATCAAGGTATTATGGGTTATAGATAAGATTGTTTCTGCAGAAATCTGCAGATACATAAGGTTACCCAGCTGTGCAGCCATGAAACAAATTTTTCCTGATTAAATATGGAACTATAACAACCAAGGGTACCATGGCCTCACATATGCTGCAATAATGAGACATAATGAAGGGTCTTCTGGGAGCTCTCCCGCTATTGCTGAAATTTTATAGCATCAAATTTGGGAACTAATTTTGAAAAAGAGAGAACCCTATTTAATATTTGATGTGCATTGGTGCTTCTTTCCTTTATAATCAATTTCCTCTAAACATCCACATTCTTTATGTTGAAAAAATAAATCAACTCCTCCTGCTGAATCAAGTCTCAAAGGGAAAGATAATAATATCTCATATGAACTTTACAGCATTTGCTTAGTATATCTTATTTGCAGATACCATCTTATTTGAATAATCGTATGTTTGCAATTTTCCAGCTCCTGGTGAAAAACTGACCTGTCATCAGAGCAAATTTCCTTCAAAACTCACACATGACTGTTATCTGTAGCTGGTGTGATTAAGAACATCCCTTTTTTGGAGACTCATCCCACCAGTTACCTATGTATAAACTTATACAAGTAAGAGCTCTTGTCTTATTCCACAGACACGTGACTTTTCCTTGCTGTAAAAAGTGACTTGAAATAATTTCCTGATTAATCTCTCAATTTGTTGTCTAGCTGCCATTTCAAGGGAGGAGTTCTCTGCTGCATCTTTTGTTCCCTGCAAGGGCAGGGCAGCCCCGCCTGCAGCTCTAATTGCTTGTGAGCCCAGAGAAGGGGGGAAATTCCACCGCAGCTGGGTTAAATCTGGATTGAACAGAGGCCCCATCCTTGCACAAATAATCCCCATGGAGAAATTACTGCTCAGCCATCAAGGGTGAAGGAATACAAAGAAGGGAGTAACACCAGGGGTTTTATCCTTTTACAGCGACAATACCACCTTCATTCCTAAAGGCAGCAGACAGAGTGACCACTGTGGTAGAGCAGGACTGGGTGAAACATTTTAAATCAAAATCGTGACTGGGAAGATAAACAAAGATGACAACCACAACTGTAGGCTTTCATAAACTTCCCTTCACCTGCAGCAGCTCTGAAATTGGCAGTTCTCTTCCATTTGCCTGAGTAATGGATTCATTTGGCTTAAGAAATTGGTGCCTGCCCAGAACGCTTTTCCCTTCATCCCAGCACAAACTGGTGAAAAGAAGAAGTGCCACTAGCTGCATTTAGAGGCTGATGATATGACTGAAGATGAGAGGGACTGGTGATTAAAGCCGTGATTAGGATATGGCATAAGAATAAAGCTGGCAAGGAAAGGGCACATGCAAATTCAAAGAGAGAGAATCTGGGAAATTGGCCTGGGATTAAACTAGGCCATTCCCAGTAAAGGATCAGGATGGTAAGCCAGGAGCAGAGAAGAACTGTGACTAGCTAGACATGGAGACTTGTTTTTAGAAGTGAACAGTGAGGTAAAAAGTTAGAAAGGGGACACTCACTTCCTGCACCCCAAATGTCTGAGAACACAGTCTCACATTACCACCTGCCCAGCAGCAGAGGAAGTCATCACTCATCTCTTCCCCTCCACGCTTGTTTCCACACCCATCACTCCTCTCTCAATCAGCTCTCTGCTCCTTAATCACATCAAAGCACCTTTCTAAGACCACAGTTTGGAATTGTCTAAGTAAAAATGCTCCCTAAACCCAATTCCTCTTTAATACGTAAATTTAGGCCTGCAGTCTTCCAAATGGATGAGAAGAAGGGAGCAGTAAACTGCAAAATGCAGGTAGTGGGATTGGGAACAAGAAGTAGAGAAGAAGGTGGGAATGTCAAGGTACATTGCAAGCAGATGATTTATAATCTGGTGTTACATCCTAAACTGATACACAAGTTCCAGTTTGAAGAATCGCTCGGAATTTATCAGACCTACTTTTGGAAACAAAAGGACTTCCATTCTTCAACTAAATCAGCCCCCTGCCCTATAGTCTGGGTCTTAAAATTAGAATTCTGATGTTAATCTCTGTGTTTGGTTTTTTCTTCTTCTTCTTTTGCTGGAGGTAACACAATTGTTTTGGGGAAGACAAACTACTCATGAAATCTCTAATTTGCTTCTCAAATCATAGACCAAACTGGCAAGTACCATCACAAATACAGGTCTGCAGACCAGCCTTGACGTATTCAACACGGAGCCCTCGGGTTTGCTTTGAGCAAGGAGGATGACTGGGATGATGTTCCAGCTGGAAGAACAGTGAAGTTGTGCAGTTAGAGGCTATAGCATATCCATACACACATGCATAGAGCCTGAGAGCCTCCAGGCAACTCGAATTTTGGCACTTCCTGACTTTAACTACTTGGATTTGCACCTTAATAACATTCCTTTAACACTGTGTGTGTGTAATACGCTCATGGATCGCTTCAGCCAAGACATAATTGATTTAATCAACCACATTTGTGAATTATTTGGGAAGCTTACCCCAGTTTGCTAAATTGCAGCCCTGCCCAATAAAAATTAAAGCAGATGCCTCCGTGAAGCCCAGAGAAACAAGCTGATAATGTAAAAGGAACAGACTGAACTGTAACAGAAGTGTGACAAAAAATATTTTGTTCTTTGCTACTGTATATGTAGCCAAAACTACAACACTACAGATCTGCCAGCCCAAATGGCAAAACCACCATTTTAAAAAGAAAATCAGCTCTAAAAGAAACTTGAATTATAAACTCTACGCATTATGAGGCACTTACATGAAGAACAAGGAAAAATAAGTAAATTAGGTGAATTTGTAAAGAAAAAAACTCCAACTATTCTACACATAATGATGAGGCAGCATTTTTTTGTAGGGGAAGCATTGAAATTGTCCAGCTGTTGAGAGGTTAGATTTGATTAATAATAAAATTATGTATTTTCTTAATCCAAAAGACTTTTTAAATCATCAAATATTTTTAAACACTTTGTTATTAATGTTATACAAATTAAAATTAGAAATAAAGTGTTTCTCTAACATAACAAAAAAAGGCCCAAGTAAGAAAAGTGAATTCTCTGTATTTAGAATTATTAACAGCAGTAGCCTCAAATACAACACATTTGTTCTACATACAGATTTTCTCTCCTTAGTGTAGAACTGTTTATCTAGCAGTACTTATTTCCAGTTGGTAGTCCTGCCATTCCCTTAGAGAATTTGCTGTATCACCAATTAAGGTCTAATTGTCAGAAAGTTGCTCTCAGTAGAGTATGTTTTCCCTTTCTCCAAACATCATCCCGTTTTTCACCAATAACACTTATGCAAAAATTAAAATTCCTCTTCCTTCCAAATAGGAATCAAAATTTCTACCTGCAAAAGTGATCTAGGTTTTTTACATTTTTGCTTTGCCTTCAGGGAGCTGATTTTTGCTCTTTTCTACATGGACCTTTTGCAAAACATACTGTTTTGCTAGGCTCATTTTCCAACTGGAAACTGGAGAAAACATTACTCCTCTGTTCACAAAGTAATTAGGTCTGTGGAGTATTTAGACTCTGTGATAATAATGCTCACAGAAACGAGGTCTGCCGTGTGTTTTCTTTCATATCCACGCCATCTTCAGCAGTTACTGGCTCTGGTCACTTCACATCTCAGGTTACTGTTTCCCCACTATGTTTGGTTTTAAAAAATGAAGTCTAAATTGTTGCTACAAAGTCATTCAGGCTGAACTTGAAGCCCTAGAAAGGGCAGGGAGGTTTTTATTTGTTTCTTAAATCACAGAAGCTGTCTACTTTCTAGTCTCCCCTATGTCATCGGAATGAAAATTAGCAACTCTAAGCTGCATTGCCACCCAATATTATCAATTCAAAAAGATTAGCAACTGCAAAGACAGACTTGTACACGCAGGTCTTCCACTAATGTTTCTTAAAAAGCAGTTCCACAGATATATAAGGGTTTTAATCCTTCATTACCAATCACAACATTTCATTTTCTGTATTATGCCACAAGTTCATTCCGCTTCACACTGTCTGATACAGGGCTCTTAAAGCTGGAAGGAAGAAAAGCACACTGAAAACAAAGGAGGACAGATTTTTCCAAGACTCAACCATCTTGCCATCTACTCTGCTGGAGATTTCCTCGGCTTTTGAAAAGCTGCATATTATAATCTGCAAGCACTTTGCTTAGAAGAAAGAACTTTGGAAAAAATGTGATCAGGAAAGAGCGACTCATAAATGAGTAGTGAAGCTCTGCAGAAAGAGCAGAAAATTTGAAATAGAAGGTGAGAGGTGAATGCAGACCTGATTTCATATTCCTTCATTCCATGCAGCCAGAGGAGAGTTGTGAACTCTTTCTGTAATATCTGTAATTTCAATACTTGGGTTTTCCTTGGCTCTGTAGTTTAATCCTGGGTTTTATTCAAAATTGTCTTTGAAAATACAGTGACTAAGAAGTAATTGCTTTCATTAGAAACAGAAAGAAGGAACTATTGTAAATTCTTTTCATTACAGGAGGTGGGGAATTAAGGACGATGACAATCTCCAATCTCTGACCTTTGGGGTCAGTACATCAGCAGACAGCAGCACAGCCATCTTCTCCCTCCTTCGGGGAGGTGTGAGTGTCAGGTAATGTCCACATCCTCATTTTATTCAACAGGCACATTTTAAAATAATAGCCAGCAAGAATCAGCAAACAGCTGGTGCCATTTTTCTATGCCTTCATGCTCACACCTGTATACACATTTGATGTTGAAATTAATGAGCTTGGGGCTTAGAGATACCTTTAAGGAACATTCTACTGATTAAGGACTTTGTTTTGTATTTAGGCATACCAGCATGAAAGCTTCAGTAAACAGGTTGATATTCAAAAGTGCCTCTATATCTACAAGTCAAGTACCTTCATCACTCCTTTATTTCACTTCTGTTTCTTTTAATACCCTCCTGCAAAACCAATTAAAACAATTCTAAATGTTTTAAATTACATTTCACATTTTCCTCCTAATTGTAGCCTGGTCCTCCTACAGGACCTCCTTTCCTGGTTCTCCTCAGGACCAGGAAAATAGCTGGAGATCTTACCTCTGAATAACAGATTTAAAAACATCACCACCCACCGTTTGAGCCTAACAAAACACGTCCTTCCTGCCGTGTTCACTTCATTCTTACCTCAGCGAAAGGGATGCTGTCGAGATTGTTCAGCATGAAACTGAACAACTTTGACAGATTTTCCCAATCTACTGATTTTTCTTTAAGGAAACCAGCCAAATGCTTAATTTTAAAAACCATCTTCTGTGGACTGGTACGTACTCAATACACACCACAGACTGGTACATACTCAAATGCTCAACTTTATTCTCACTGCAACACAGTGGAGTGCGTCACTCCCAGCACTCCCAGTGATGCCTGGGGAAGGCTGAGCTGGAACAGAGACTGGACAGAGCTGCAGAATAAAGTAGGGATTTGTTGAAAGGGCTCCAAGATCCACCTTGAGCAGGACAAGAGCCTGGCCAGGGTTACACTCAAGGTGGACCCAAAATGGTCACAAAATGGATGACCAGTCACAAAGTCTTCTATTTTTATAAGTTTTGGTGTATTTGCATGTTGGGGTTTAATTGTCCAATTCCAGCTCCAGGTTGTGAGGTCCCATCCTTCTTGTTCCTCCCTTCAGTCCACCCTTAGTTGTGCTTTTGGGGCTGAAAGTTGTCCTTGGTCTCTAGCAGGAAAAGGATTTGGTTTGTGTCCCTGCTCTATGAGAGGAGCTCACCAGCACTGAATGTGAGCTCAGAACTGCACCCCTGGGCAGCACAGAGTCTGAAAATATGAAAGCTGAAACTTAAGGCATCACCAGCCTGTTTTCCCTTGGCAGCTGTGCCCCTCATCTTCAGCCACAGGAAGAGAGCTCCAGCAGAAGGTTCCTAAGATGACTGAGCAGCACCCTGTTACATTAAAAAATTGTGTTTTCTGCACACAAGACAAATGAGACATACAGGTATTTGTCTGTAAAAAGTGTTGACATTTCTAGCCCACGTTGCACTGACGTAACAAACGGACTGTGAATTGCCTCACACATCATGTGGGATCTGTCATTTAGGGAAGGCTTGTGATCCTCTCTCCCAGATCTGCAGCTCTGTGCCCCAAGATGAAATGAAAAGGAAAAAGAAAAGAAACACATTCCTTACATAACCACCTGCCTTTTCACCTCGGATTTGTATCAAGAGTGCCTCAAATTTTCAATGATCACGAACTAAAGGTCCCAGTCTAAGAAAATTAATGTCCTATTTTTATGCATTTATTTATGTACACACATGCTAAATCTGAGTTTATGAAGCAATTGCGAGATCAAGTCAAAACCATATAAAGTGATATGCATATATATATGTATGAAAGTCATGGATAGATAGAGAGTAGAAAGTGTGTATACTTGTGACTATATAACACTGTAATTACCTCTTAATGAAATTAAACACAATGAGGAGAGTTAGTCCAATGGTCTGAGACAGAGAGACCTCACAATGAAGTGTGAGTTCCGCGTCTTGTGGACTCAGCACTCAGTAACTGATGAGAAAAAATAAAGCATCACTTCCTAATGCCCAAATAAGGCAACGCAGCAGCAATATTAAAAGGCTGAGGACAGCAGTGAGTATGAGTGGATGGACTAAATCTCAGATTATTTTCATGAATGAAGCAGATAGTCACATTTCTGTATCATGGCTGGAACCAGAGCACCCCTTTAAACAATCACAGGCTGAACATGTATTTTAAAAAAAAAAAAAAAAATCAGAAAAAAATCCAAACTGATCCCATAGCTGTATCAGTTCCTGTAAATAGCAAAACATAATTTATTTATTTTTATCTAACTGCTCGGAAAGAGTAATTAGCAGGATACAATTAGGCAACAACTGAGAAATACTTAAAATCAATCCAGAGACTTCCTGTTTATGATTATTACCCATAAGATTGTATAAAAATACTGGAGAAAGGAAGCTGGCACCCTATTTAGCCAAAGAGCAAAATATATATCATATTTTAACAAAAACAAAAAAGAAACTAGAGTAGAGCACACATTTTAAATACAGCCACAGTGGTTTATGTTAAGGGTCCTTTGAAATAAACTGTGCTTATTTATTTACAGAGCTTTCATCATTATATCTCTAGATGCACTAAGAAATGAGAAAATCTACTCATTTTCTTTTAAAACTGAACTAAAACTCCACTGCAATAACAGAAGGAAAAATCAAACATATATACACAGATGAAAGAGAAAGAGAGAAAGAGAGAAAGAGAGAAAGAGAGAAA
>VZSR01000155.1:351541-542836 GCA_013398615.1 Brachypodius melanocephalos | reverse complement strand
AAAGAAAGAAAGAAAGAAAGAAAGAAAGAAAGAAAAAGAAACTGACCTGTAAAGAAAAAATTTGCTTGCATAGGAAGCTTGAATAAATTCTATAAAAGATGTTAAATTACTGAGAAATCTATTTGCTTTGATCTGATACAACAAAAAGCTCATGAATAACAAGATTTTGGGCTGAACCAAACACCTTGAAAGGGTTACAGCCTACCCTGAGCTACTGGCCTACCTATAAAACTATTACAGCTGTGCAGAAAAAAATACATAAATATTAACATTTTAATTGGCTGATGCACTGTCACAGTAGGGGAACTTGTGGATACAGCCCTCTCAAACCCTCTCTATTTACAGAGATGAAAAAGAAGAGCATGCAAATAGTAAAAGGAGATAAAACACTTTAACAACCCTACAGAATTGCAGCAGCAATCTTCCAGCAAAAAGGGATTAATTAGCAACAAAGGAAAATGGCCATTTGCCTTAAATTATCAGTTCTTCTCATGGTCATTATTCAGCAGGAAAATCTTTGTACCTTCATAGCCATTATCTACATACCTAGGCTATGACGAGGCAGTGTACAAAAGCAACTGAGAGCTTTTGAAGATAGCTGAAATCCCAGATGAAGCACATTTGTTCCATGGAGCCATTTGCTGTGAGCACACCCCAATCTGACAAATGCATTTGACATGATACAAGAACATGCCAACAGACTGACATAAAAAAAAAATAACAGAATAATAACGCTTATTTTCTTGATGAAAGAATCCTGTCAGTGCTCCTTCTTCCCAAACTCCTTCTTCTCTCTCTCACGGGATGCGTTTCATGTTTTGTGCACGTCACGCACAAATTTGAACTTTAGATTTAAACCCCTGCTTCACTTGCATTTAAATTATGTAAATATCAAACCCAAGCCCTGTGAAATCCAAAACAGAGAGCATCTAGTCCTGCTTTAGGACAAAACAGGCTTGTCTCCTTCCTGTTACACATTTTGAATTGGCGAGTGCAGGGCAAGTCTGGTATTTAAAGTCTTCTGCTGTTATATTTATTGCTACAGGGTGCTCTGCAACTTGTCTCATTCCTGCCTCCAATTTTCCCTTGTACAACTTTCACTTCTCGGTGTCATTAATATTCATTCAGTAAACTGATGTCAAGTTACCATTAAGAAAGTGCAAAACTTCCTTTCTTGGTTTTTTTTTGTTGTTGTTGTTGTTGTTTTGGGGGTTTTGTTTTGGTTTTTTTTTTTTGGTTTTTTGCTAGAGATTTAACTATCAGAAGATGGAGGGACATGGCGAGTAATGTACCTAAGACACAGCCAGGACAATAAAAATTTATGCCTGGCTAAGGAGAAGGATGTCAAGATATTTGTGTCAGCTGTTCCTTCCTGACACTACTGACTGGATAATCACTGGATTTTTTAGCTCATTAGCTCACAATTAATTGACAAATAGACAGGGTGGCTGGCAAACAGCAGCTGACACATTTGAAGGGACACAGCTCCAGGATAAAAGTCAATCTCTGGTCATTTCTTTTGGGAGAAAAAACTCTTTTTTGTCACTATTATAACACAGATATAAAAGCAGCAAATCCCAAGTTCAAAACGGAGTCTATGCAATGAAGTACAGAGAAACCCAGCTCCCTGCTGTGACCATGAACACAAGTTCCCCAAGCCATAAGAATTGTTCAAACTGTGCCTAAAAATGGGACCTTAGCAGGGTGGACAGGTAAGTCTGGTCTACATTTAAGATATGCTAAAATACTTATGGCTACACAGGAATTAATTTTTTTTCCATGCTTGCAAAAGCCCTAGGAAAAAAAATAGTTACACTGGCCAAAAAAAAAAAAAAAAAAGAGAGAGATTGAGAGAAACAGAAAAGCAGACAAATCTTCTAGGGCAACCAACTTAAATGATGCTTCCAAGAGAGTGCAAATAGAACCTGTCCTCTCTCTGAGTTTGTAAAGACAAAATTACCCATTTTCAGTATGCTTGTAATAAATATGACACACTAGAAGGTGATGTCTCCTTCCCAAATTCTAACATATGCAACAAAACCTTATGGGGGTAAAAAAAAATCCAAAATTAAATATACCCTCAATTTGAGGTCAAAGAAATCAAGCAGATACAGAAATCAGCATACAACAAAAATGTGATTACAGTCAGCAAATCAAGTACAGGAAAAATGAACCATGAGAAAAATAACTGAATGCTAGGTGGGAACAGCAGTGCACAATACCCAAAAAAATCCCCACAGACTACCCAAAGCCATAAGGCAGGACAAACCTCAGCTCTTGTTCACTGTGCTTGAATAAAGTACATAAAATCATACTCTCTAATTCCTTGAACCAAATGTAAAAGAGTGTAAAGAAAACACATTCCTATGCAAAATAGGGCACTTAGGTTTCTGAAGTCAAAATCCATGATACATTTTTAAAAGAGCTTACTTTTTCTCAAAATATCAAGTGTTTTTCTTCACTGCCTCCAAATGCAGGTAATTTTCTTCACAATTTTCACCTTTGCACCGTTGAACATAATGGGACGAATAATACATGATGCACAAATAAGTTATAATGCTCCATGCAAGTTATTAGCAGTGAGATGCTGAATGCATGATAAACCTAGCCCTGAAAGTGAAATATGCCTCCTAATTAAAAATCAATTATTAAAAACAGTAAAGAATGAAAAAGAGAAAAGGCTCACTCACCAAACTCATAATGAAATCTTGGAAACTTCAGAGTTATGTGAAAAGCAGAAAGAAACCTTCAACATCTATATTTAACTAAAGACTCCATTGTGGGTTTCTTGATTTTATGATTAAACAGTTCTGTGAAAAATTGTTTCTGGTATCTTTTGTGCTTTTATCTCCCCATTCCAAATGGTCATGAAAACGAACAGACAGCATTTAAATAGGGAATGCAAGAACAAACCATAGCCCTGCCTCTGTGAAATCAAAGTACAGGGATGTCCTGATGTGGCTCTGAGGTGACACAGGGATGATCAGCAGCCACCCCAAAACCACCTGAACTTACAAGTGCACAATGCTCACCCCACAATGTTGTTGCCCATTGGGTTTCTGAGCAGGTCTCTTCCAGAAAATGGTTTTAACACCCAGAGCAAGTAATCTGAAAGCATTACATCAGGATGTGCAAATAACTATTTCCAATTAATTTGGGTTTAGTCGTGAAAAGATTTCAAACACAGAACAGCTCCAAAGCAGCTCAAAACCACAACACCTGTTGCATAAGCTTGGACAAGAGGAAATTTCCAGTTTTCATTTTCTGTAAAACTAAGACATGCATTCATACCCCCAGCAGTGACAGAGAGATTAAATTAACGAGGACTACCAAGGAGATCTGAATCCCATTATTGGAGAAACTACATTGGTATTATGCATTATCATAAATATTCAGCATCTGCAATCAAAAGAAGGCTTTGGTGTTTACGTATATAATAAAGTTTTAATAATTCACTATCAATATTTCACGCACCGTGCTACCGTCACTTTCTTCTGGATAAAAGGAAAAATACACCCAGAATTTAAAATCCACAACCATTCCACTGGGAATGAAAGTGCCTGTGGGACAGTACCAAGCTATTGTTCCAAAACCCCGTGGCTGGCCAGAGCTCCTCCGTCTTGTGCACCACTGAGCAGGTCCGGCCTGCAGACCCCACATACCCTGCCCTTCTCCAAAACATGCATCCCGTGGAGCCTGTCCAAAACCCAGAGTACTCTGGCAATTAAATTCTCAGGATTTTTATTCAGAAAACTTGGAAACCCCACGTGAGTGTGCTCTGAGGACATCAGCTGCCCTACCCACGGGCAGGTGATGGCACCTCCACAAATGCAGCCCCTCAGCCATGAGCAGTCACCCTCTAAACCATAAACCTGTCAGATTTGGTATTTTATGTATCAAAATATTTGGTATTTTACCTGCACCACGAGCAGGAGGGTGCATGGTTATCCTTCCACCAGAGATCAGAGGATGGGGATTGGGGTTCTGGCCACGGGGGCTGCAGCAGCTGCTGCCTGGAGGAACCCACTGGGTGCCCAAACCCAACTTCCCACAGCAGCTTCCCCACAGCCCTGAAGACACTTTTAAAATTTTTAGAAGTGAGGACATTTTTAAATGAAGACTGAAGACATTTTTAAAATGGAAGAAAAAGCCCCAAACGATGTCAGGGCAGAAGGAGGGAGGGAGGAAGGGAGCAAAGGAGAAGATGAGAAGTAGGGGCAGCAGCACCTTGGGCTGCCATCACCTCAGCCTGCCATGAGGGGACAGAATATATTTTTAATCACCACTTTTAACACATAAAATACAGGAAAAATCCCAACTTGACCCACAGCACAGGCTCATCCCATCTGCTGCAAAGGGAGAGCCCCATTATCAAGGGCCACACTGAACAGACATCAACTTCTGAAGCACAGTCCAGCTGAATAAATAACACAGAAAGTTAATAGCCAAATCCTTTCAGCAGCAGCAGTGCTCTGGGAACCTGATTGGAATTTGAACATTTGCATTGATTTATATTTTTTTTCGATGTTACCAGCTGGGAGCAAGTGCTGGAGAGGAGGTACAGGAACAGCTCTGCAAAACCAGGAACAGCTAGCAAAGGATTACCTCCTAAAGGATTATCTTTTAAACAAAGAAAAATTTGGTATACTGCAAACAACTAACTCAAATCAAAAGAAACAGATTAATCCAACAGGATTAACAGGTAAGGCTGCCCTGTACTTTAATGTTCAGACACACAGCTGAGGAATGTGAATGGTTTTATTTAGATGGTTTTATTTAGTATTCAAGCACCTTTTCATAGTCCAAAATAAGAGCTGTTTGTTCAGTTAAAACAAAAGCTTTGACAACTTAACCTGCAGTCTTACAAGCAACAGAGACCTCCTGTCTTTTTACAGAGCCCTTGCCTTTACCCTTACATATGTCAGCTCTGATCACGGAGCTCTTTTAACTCCCACCATGAAAGAAGATTAGTTGCTGCCTCTATCACTCCTGAGCTGTGAAATTTCCAGAACTGAGCTCTCCTACTTCCCTCTGGGTGGCAGGGAAAGTCACTGAAAACTGACATCAAGTTCTTTATGGATTTGTCTTTCCTGAATTGTTACCACTCACATGGATTCTACAGCCATGGTGCTACAGTAACACCAAAAGTAAAATAGCATCAATCTACTAAAATAAAACAGCATCCGTGTATTTGGAAGCAATACAGTGATACGTACTTGAGCATCCCTGCCCTACCATTATATGTTAGTAGAGTCTCTGACCTGCACCAAAGATTTGTATTGAAATCTACTTCACTCTTCTGGCAAACAGAGTAAGGTAAGCAACCAAGTTTAAACCTTTTTTTTAAAAAAAAACTTTTAAAAAGTACAAAGATAAAGCCCCACTCATGTACTAAAATTATTTAATATTACAGCATTTCTGTTAAAATTCTTTATTAATCACACATTTGAGATTCCCCTGGGGTAAATTAAAAAGCCTAAACACTTAAAAACACAAGACAGCATAAGGCAGTTCAGCAGTTCCTTTATGTTTTAGTCAGCCGCATGCATGTGTCAGCCTCTACTCTGATCCAGAGGTGAAACCAAATTCAGCAGCAGTTGCAAACCTTACCTCTTGATGATAGGAAAGATTATAGACTTTGGTAAAGTTTTCCACCCAATAAATTTATATTTCCAACTTCTGAACTTATATTCCTTTACAACCAACTAGCCTCTGCATTGGTCCAGCATATATTTCAAGTTTGTTGAAGAATGAATTAAGCATTAAGCAAAGACTCACCTCCTCCACCTCCAAGAAGGCTGGAATTAGCTGTAAGAAAAACAGAAAGGGAATTGTTAGCATTGAGCTTCCTAAACATACATGGAACCAAAACAGAAGATTTTTTACAAGAGATTTGCCATTTTTTCAGTAACTTCCCTTACCCGAAAACATTTAATGCAAAAACAATCACTTACTGTAAATTGAAACTACAATCTTTACCTTTGCAATATCTTTGAAAATGGAAGCTAATAAATAAAACAATAATACAATTACTAAAGGTAATGCATTGAATAGGTTATGAAATTACAACCCTGCATTTATAATTCTATAAACCGTATTCCTTTGTGATTACCAAATTAATTCAAAATTTTCATTGCAGAGAAACTTAAATAGACTTTTGATGCAACTTCTGACTATCTCTCCTTGCTTTCTATGCCAATGGGACCTTTGGGGATGATGATGAGAAATCCTGGCTCCATTGATGTAAAAGGGTTTGAGCAACTGAGCTGGGATTTCCCTCAGCAGGTTTAATTGACTCAGCACTGGAACCATCCAGCTACCCAGGCCAGAACTTGATAAATCACTTATGGAAAGCAATTTTCAGAGCACGGTGATGCAAGATGGTCCTTCAAATTAAGCTAGCACAATTGGAGTCATGTCAAATATTTTCCTTTCACTGCCTAGGCAGAAACAGAAGGAATGCCTAAGCTTCTAAACCCGCCCTTTAGATGTGTGGGAAACAAATCCTTGTTGTGTCAGAACATATTTAAAACAAAGTAAGAGTAGGAAGGAGAGACACAGGTATTTCTTATTTCTTCCTGATACGTAAAGAATAGATACTTCAAACCATGCCTTGCTCCAGGACAAGGGTACATAGCAAGATACACAGAATAAATTAGGGATTTTGTATATGTTGTTGTTTATATCATTTTCCTCTGTTTCTTCAACGGAACTCTGTAAACAGCAAATCTCCTGCTGTTGGGTTGTTTCCATCACTTTCTTGAGACTTTTACATAAAATGACAATTAGCTTTGTTTTCTTCTTTATCAGATATTCTACAAACACCTTTGGCTTAATATCCATTTTCAGCTCAAACATTTGCAGCTAGCTTTCCCTGACACTTCAGTAAAACTGCCTTCATCAGAAAGCCAGATTTTCCATCACAGCCAAGATCTATGCTCAAAATTACCTCTACATTACTCACAAAGTACTTCTACATTAGTGACAATGCAACGTTCTTTAAAGAAAAAAAAGAATGCAGCGTTATATCCAGCTGACCATATCAAATCAAACTAATTAACTACTCATCCTAGGATTAGTTGTCCTACAGTCACTGAGGAATCATTGAAACCAAGACCCAGAGAGGTGTTCTTGTGCATTTTTCTCATCCAAGTCTGGTTCTAACACCCTGGAACATTAGATGAAGGAAAATAGGACCAAAAAAGTCTTTTTTTTTTTCCTGAAACAAAGTGATTTGGAGCCATTTTCAAAGAAGTGCTTGTTTGGAGACACAAAGGTTGGAGCAACAGACACAAAATGGCAAACTTTAAAAAACAACAACACCATTATCTGTGAGGGATGAACATCTCTTGGCTAGCCTCTCTAAAATGCTAGCAGGTAACAAATACTGCCATGGATACATTGCCTTTGACAAAGACATAACAATGATAATAATAAATGTGTGCAGACACATTGCAGAGAATGTCAATCTTGCTGTATTTACCTATTCTCGCCCTGACTGAAATTCACTATTAAACAAAGAAAGAAATAAAACCAGCCTCACGTATTTTCACAGCTCCTCCCCAAAGACCTCCTGTAACAGGTAACATCACTTTCCCTGCAGTAAAAAGTACTTATCTGCCATAGAAATCAGCAGAGTTCCTGTCAGAAGAAACTAAAAGGAACCAAGTGTCATCTACTGCCTGCTATTCCAGCTCAATTTTTTAGCACTGTAGAATACACCTACAATGAAACTATTCTAATCCTTACATGAGTCACGTTTTAGGAGTTCAGTTATTATGTTTGGAGACTGGAGACACACAGCTAAAACCTGTTACCAAAGTTTCCACTACTAAAAAAGTTTCTTCGGATCCCCAGCCAACGTTCCCACTGCAAGCTTTCACTCAATGGCTTCTCAGAGAATTATGTTTCTCTCATTAAGTTTTCCTGACAATGTTCATCTTTCCAATACTTTCCAAAAACTTCTTAATAACATATAATGTAAGTCAGCACCACATACTTCTCTATAGAAACAGTAAAAACAGTTCAGATGGATTTTTGGCTGCAATGCATCTACTACAGCTATTGAAAATCCAATAATAATTCACAAGGACTCTTTTTTTTTTTTTTTTCTTAATTTTGCTTGCATTGTAGAAGGAAAATCAAACCATTTTCTTATGATTCCAGGAAAGAACAAGATTGCTTTATATTTGCAGTTTCTTTTCTAGAAATATAATGTGTCAAAAAGCCAGAATTTTTACTTTCAGATTTTTCAGACTCTCCCTGAAAGGCTCAATAAAACACACATCTCTTTCCATCTTTGGGAAAATCTCACCACCACAGCAGTAACTTGTCACTTAGCACCTCATGAATCTTCTCCCACCCAGGGGTCAGCACAGCCCCATGGCTGCAATCACTCCGTGTGATGTTGGAGCAAGCACAGCCTCTCCTCTCAGCCCCTCTGTGTCCATCTGCTGCTGCACTTCGGACATCACTGCTCCCAAATCAAGTCTTGGAAAACACTTGGGAAGCTGCTCCTGCTGCAGAGGTTCAGCTATGGGAGCTGTATGAGCAACCAGAAGGTCTCAGGAAGCTTTTAACCTCCAAACTTGACGTGTGGGGTCTGAATTGCCCCGCTGGCTGCACTCAGGGCACGGCCAGCCCCAGGTAGAACACCTCACACCCTGTGCCCCCCAAGCTGGTGCATGTCCCACCCCTGGCAGTGCCCTCATCCAGCCTGGATGGGGCTCTGAGCAACCTCATCTAGTGGAAGATGTCCCTGCCCACTGCAGGACAGATGGAATAGGATGATCTTTAAGGTCCCTCCCAAGCCAAACCACTCCATGATTCTACGATTTTATGCCTGGAGATTGTAAATCCATCTTGGCTAACCCCTTGTCTTTATTTCTCTTTTCCAGAGCTGCATAAGATCCTCAGGGTACAGGAGACTTGGGGTGGGAGAAAATAGGAAGACTGAATTGCTACCAAGTTACCAAGGCAAAGCAAAATAAAAGAAAGCAAACAAGAGTAAGAGGGGCTCCAAAGAAACCTGAGTAAAGGATTCTTGCACCTCATTTCACCCTTTCAAAGTGACCTGCCCGAACTCTCTGAAATTGCCTCCTTAAAAACTACAGTCCACAACAGATTCCTGGCCATTAACTCTGAAAATCTACTCACAAGACAAACTTGAAATACTATTTTAATACATACACAGAGTGGTCAGGCCGCCAGCAGCAGTCTGCTGTGCCAGGCTGAAATACAAGACAGACACACTGATAGAGCCCCATCCAAAACATCCTTGGTGATGGCCCTCAAGAGGCAACAGAGGAGAGAGGTCATCTAAGCTTAAATATTTTTGCCTATACCAGCCAGCGTGGGCTTCAATGAAAAAAAAAAAAAAAAACACCAAAAATAAACCAAAAAAACCAACCAAAAACCGACAAACACACACACACACCCCAAAAAAAAAAAAAAAAAAACAAAAAAAAGTGCATCATATTTGGGGACCAGTTCCTGTGGTGTCCTTTAAATAGTGGCTTCAGGACGACACAAAATTCCAGCTCTAGAGATGCTGTGCATCACCACTGCTTTAAAAGGAGACTTGCATGCTGCATTCTGAGAGACAGATCTCATCCTCACAGTCTGTCTCAGAGCAGTGAACAGAAATACATCTAGAATTGGCAAGATGGCTTTCAGCCCTTTAGCTCTGGGTTTCTTTTTAATAGGGACATTTGAACCATGAGCAGAAAAAGTGTTTTTACAAAGTTCAGCCACATCTCTAAGAAAAAAATCCACTCTAAAATATCACTTAAAAAAAAAAAACAGTATCTAAACACTAAGGACAACAATTTAGCCCTTAATGAGATGTTTATAGCCTGAGATCCAACTAGAAATTCAGTATTTCAAATGGCTTAAAACCTCAATGGACTAGATATAGATGCTTTTTAACAGCACCAGGCCAGCCCTAGTAAAGAAACCCAGTGAACTGCATTCTCAGGGTCTGCTGTACCCTGAGAATTCAACTCTTGCTTTAAGAAACAAAATTCTTTCCAAAAAAATAGTGCAGGGAGAGAAGGGAAAAAAAGTAAAGGAAATAAAAGACCTGGAAGGAAAGAATTTAAAGTAAGCTTAGTTGCTCATTATGGAATACCCACAATGAAAGCTCAGGTTACTAAAATGTACACATTTTAATAATGAATATACCAGCACATTTAACAAATAAGAACTGGACATCAATGTTTCGAATCTCAGCCTTCTTAACGAGTTATGCTGTATTGCTTTCCAACACTTTTTTTGAGTGAATAAGCAGACCAGAAACTCTGGTGTGGCATTCGTATTTTCATCACTGTTCCCTTTACAACAACATTCTTGCCAAACACTGAGGTTATTTGAAATCTTGAGGAAAACAATTGAATGCTGAAGAAGTTCACCTCGAAGGAAACTGAGGAGCTTCCTGCGCTGCCAGCCAGAACATCCAAAAAGTGAAGAGGGATGTATGTATGGGTTGGTTAAACAGGCACTTGCAGGCACAGAATTGTTTTTTTTCTGCTGTCAATTCTGAGGAATTCAGAGAAGAGGAAAGATGTGAACAGCAATTTTTGTGATGTCTCTGGAGATAACAGACTTTTAGCTTTGTTAAAAACATAGCTGAATAACTGGTTACTTTTTGTTGGCATATACTCATCTGACAACAATTTAAGAACATAAATTCTTCTGGGAGCATGTCTTTGTCAAGTATTAATGGCACTAGTAACTTAAATTGACATCTATGTCATGCAGCCATGCATCTGTCAGTATAATAAAAATATACTTTTAAAAGATTAGTTGATATTGTCTGACTTTGGCAGCAGATGTTTGAGCTTATTTTGATGTAAAAAAGATTGAATATTTTTGTCAATACTTTCTAATTGTGAAATTTATTCAAGGAGACATCTTTATAACTGGCAGTATTGTAAGATGTAAGACATTCTATTGCCTCAGACACCATTTTTATTCATCAATAAAACATCATAAGAGGCAGCTGGTGAGCAGAGTAACAGTAATTTATGGAATGGGAAGCTACATTTCTTCTACATGTTTTGTGAGACATCCTTACCTGTCACTGCATTTCATTTCATCTCCTCTCAAGAAACCAGAGAGAACAAAGAGGAGTGAGATAACAGCTGCACCTTGTACATCCAAACATTTTTAGCAAGAGATGTGTTTGGGTGCCTTAAAGTAAAAAGCTTTGAGCTTAAAGATCATGAAGTTATTTTAGTAAATAAAACAGTCACCACTTTATTTAAAATGCTTCCCTCCACACTAAGCCACAGCAATCAGGAGAGGTAAAATAACATCATAACAACAGACTGGGCCAGACGGGCAAAGTTGTGTCAGTGGCTAATGATGCAAAGCAGAGACTACTGGAAATTATCTACTACTGGAAATTAGAAAACCAGCAGGCCTGCAAAATAAGATTGGCTTAAAACACTTCTGTAACCATACCCCAGAAACAGCTCCAGAATACGAGTGGAACAATGTACAGAAGATTTCCACAAACAGCTTGCTCCTCTCCAGGTTTGCTTACCTTTAATGTGTGATCAAGAGCACACCATGCTCCCAATATACACTCAAAAGATTTCAGCTTCATGTATTAAAAAATCTCCTCTTCTGCCCATAAAACCCATCTGTAAATAGAAGCAATGGTCTACCCAGTCTTTTTTTATTCACAATAGCAAGTACCAACTTCAGGCTCTCTTTCTAAAAGGCCAAGATCCCTGGAAGGATGACCCAACAATTCAGCTCATCAAGTTTCCATCATCTTTGTTTTAGCAACACAGATGATGTGGGATACTACAGCAGGGATTGAGTTTTCCATGTCTCACTTTTTTTCAGATACTGAAACTGCACAGTACAAGTTAAAGATTTAAAAAAAAAAAAAAAACAAACCCAACCCACACCAGAAAAAACCTAACAGAAGGCTTTGAGCAATTAGAAGCACAGGTTTTGTATTTGGAACTTGTATTTTTGTATTTGTGGCTCACTAGTCACAACCTGTGATTTTCTCTTCCCCGCTCAGAAATTCTGTACAGAGAACAGATTTTTTTAAACTAAGGTTTGCTAACGTTGCAAATAAAGTAGTCATTGTCTCTAATTCCAGGCTTGTAAAGGTTATGTCAGAGGTAGATTAAGGGAAAAAAAAATAATCAGCATACTAGTAAGTGCTCTGGAGTTGATCCTGTCAAGGAAATTGCCTTCACAACATTCTGAATTCAATAAGGAAACAATAACTGTCATAAGGTCGCAGTTATTTTTCTTCTTCTAATACATTACCAACTCAATACATGATGTGCATTTATGCAAGAAGGTTATTTTTGAAAGTTATACATTACATCCATTAAGCTTAATCAGTCATATGCAAAGCACCTCTGAAATCTGATATGAAGAGTGAAAAAAAACCCCACCAAATGCACCAAAAACCCAAAGCAGGCAAGGCAGCAGCCAGCAGCACGGGACAGAAATGAGCACACAGCTATCAGGATAACATTTTCAACTTGGCCTAATCAGAGGCATAACTTCAAAGCAGGGGGAGCAGAATGACAGGGTTTTTTACCATACAGTGAAATACAGTAATTGCTTTAATGCAGGGTGAAAGAAAATTAACAGAAATTGAAGTTGACGAACACATCCTGAGAAAAATCCATGAGAGAAGGTGCCTGGCCCAGAGTACTTCCTAAATGCTGCTGTATAAACTTCCAGATGGTCTGAAATTTAGGCTGCAGCTTTACAAGAAGCCTAAACTTTGCAGTAGCCTGAGGACTCCACCAAAATTGCTTCTTGGTGGGGAAGTCAGACAACCACAACAAAAAAAATTTAACTTAAAAGAATATCCCCAAAACCAAACTGAACTTGTTTTTTAAGAACGGTCCCAAACACAAACTACACAAAACACTTCCAGGTGAAATTTTTTGCAAAAACAGCAGTTCACACTTTCCTACCAATGAAATTCATACTTTTCACACCCACCGAGTGGTATTAATTTCAGCTAGACAGGACCATCTATCCCAAATCAAAAGAAAGAAAGTGATGCAGGAGGAGGAGGAGGTTTCCTGCCAATGCCTCCACAAGGACAGTTAGAAAACCTGTTTGATGAGGCTGAGGTCATCCTTGGGAGGGAGAAGACAACAGATTTGTTGAATCAGAGCCTGCACTTGGAAGGAAAGGAGTCAGGGAAGGCTAGAAGTGGCTGGTCAGCACAGAAGGATCCATGGCTGTGTTTGGTGTGTGCTCCTTTGCAGAAGCCACGCTCCTTTTCCACATTCCTCCCCTTTTGGGAAACATCGGAAAAGCCCAAACCAGGAATAATTTCGTTCTAAAACGCGGGGTGATAAATTGTCACACTCACTACTGGATGATACAGGGAAAGAGATGAATTAAGATTTCATCCATTTTGTCCATCAGTTTGTGGTTTGCTCAGCCACTTAAAAGTTGCCTTCTAGACCATGAAGGTATTTAACAACCTAGCTGAGCTGAAGTGCAAAGCAACAGGAACTTCTTTCAGAGCAGGATAATGAGGACAAAAATATTCCGGTCTACTAGAGCCCATTTTTCATCACACAGTTTAGGCCGTTTGTGTGGTTTGTAAATGTAACATTAAAGGGAATCAAAGTGCTGCAGTATATAATTAATCCATTTAAGCAGAATCATCATCAATATTTAAAAGCCTATGCAAAATAAAGTAAGACGTGGTCCAAGGTTCTACTAGCACAATTAGAAAAACAGTTTTGGTAGTAATTATTCCAAAATAATTAGTGAGATTTGTATAACTCATGCATCTTTCTAGTATCCCAAAGGAACTAGAATATGTTATCTGGAAAACAGGGGGGAAAAAAATCAGAGTGAAGTTCTTCAAGCTTTTGTTGCTTTTGTCTTTTCAAAATTACAGCTGCTTTGAACCTACCAAAGTCTACCTGCATCTCACGACCTTTTTCTTCTATTTTTATTTTTTAAAACATAGCTATGGTACTTACGGTGTAGCTTATCACTAGGTTTCAATATTTCAGTATTTTGCTACCAAAAAAACTGCCCAGTATTTGACTTCTCTAAGGAAAATGTCAGATTTCAAAAAGCTGTAATAAAGCAACAGTTACCTTCGGAAAATGAAAACAAAGTCAAAAGGCAAATTAATATTCAACATCCAGGCTTCAAATCAATTTTAAAACCCCTAATTTGTTATGAAATCAAAGACCACTGCTGAAAAGAAGCTACCTGGGGGGCCTTGTCCTGCCATTTTTCCATGGGGCAACCAGCAGGAAGAGTTTCCCTGTGGTGCAGGCACATCTCACACAGCCAAACCAAGTAAGGGTAGTCATGGCTCCAGCTGCAGGGCCACCTCAGTGGGTGTATTTTCAACTCCAAGTACTACATGTCCACACCACTGTGTTTCCTTAGGATGGTAACACTCATGAACAATTCAGTTTGGGGGAAAAAAAAAAAAAAGACAGAAGAAGAAAGGCACACCTGATGTCCTACAAAACAGAAACAGCCCTGGTGTTTTGGTTTGGTACGGTTTGGGTTTTTTTTTTTTCAGCTACACAGACAAGACTTCACTTGCAACTTTTGCCTCCGAGTTAGAGGAAGGCAAGCTGTTATTGCACAGTTTTTGCAAGAGCAGCCTGGAAGGAAGATTTTGACAATGAATTACAAGCTCCTGCAAGCAACGAGCGCAGACTTGTAGGAGCTGAAGAGCCTGCAAAGCACCGAAGTCGACTTTAAAATGTGTCCAACTGGGTGAGTGTGACATGCTCTGCACATGATGGTGTTGCATCACCTCTAATGAGCCTTTCTTTATATAGCCTGAAATTAGAAGCAGCTCCCACTGTGGTCAGTGGGAGCCACATTACAGAAGAAACAGAGAATCTGGTTATGTATTTTAAAGTCGTGGGGGTGTTGTTTTCAAACATAGGCCCAAACTGTTCCTATAGGGCTAAATATTTGTGTAACAACAGTCAAGAACTCCTTTGTAAGGGAAAGTGGAACTTAATAACCTCAGTATTTCAGTCAAAGCAGGAATAATACATTATGGTAAAATATGGACTGGACATCACACACTGCCTCTAAGAATACTGTCCCAAATATTTCTGCCTCCTGCTGTCAAATATACTATCCATACTTTATCTTAACTGTCTGTTTCAAAAAGCTATAGCCCAAAAAAAATTTGGAGAGGACCATAAAAGACAGTAAGAATAAAGTGTAGCCATCAACTTACTCTATCAGAGACATCAGAAATTGCCCCTTTTATGATAAAAGTAAGTCAGCTTAGTCAGATCGATCATCCTCTCCATTTTACTGCTCTTGGAACGTACAGTCCATGACACATCTTAAAATGGAGAAACATAAACTAAAGTTTGAAAAAAACACAGTAAAAAATACTGTTAGCTTACCATTTTCACATTCTCCCGAAAACTTTAAAAACTCTATTCAGGAACTTTAAAGAAAAGGAAGATCACAAATAATCAAAATGATGGGAAAGCCTGAAGATATTTTCAAAGGCGTGACAGAGCCAAGAGCCCAGACAAAATCCCTGGCAATGACAGATTTTAGATTGTGTGGGACAATTCTTTGTTCCTGTCAGCTTGTGGAGGGCTTCTAATCTTTCCTAGCTGCAGATGCTCACGGTTTGTGATTTATCTCAACACCCACCAGACCGAGCTGTGCTGTGTGGTTACTTCCCCAGCAAACAGTGCCCTGCACCCCCTTTCCCTGGCCATCACCTGTGTGATGTGAGCTCCCTGTGCTCCCCACGGCTCCTGAGTAATAAAGCAAGGAGTCCATTTAAGATCCCTCTTTAACACTAAGATTACAGGCACTTCTTAATGATAAAGGAGATTAAAGCTATTATCCAAAAATTTGCAGTAAACAGGCAATGTTGTTATAAGGTTGTGCATTCCAGCAGGTAATATCTGGCAGCAGCAGCATTAAAGGCTTTGATGAAAAATTTACTGAGGTTGTGCTGGACAAGGAGCTTTCATTTTCTGTGAAGCACAACAGGAGGGCAGGATGTCGCACTGCCAACGCTGATAAAGCCGTGCAGACAGAAAAATAATCATCAAGTTGCACCACCTAATCAATAACTTCATCATACAGGCACCAGCAGGCCAGCCTCAGAATTTCATGTCCTTGCTTCCTGCTGATTCCACTGGTCAATTTAGATATGGAAATGTTGCCTGGATCAAGCAGGACTCATGCTACCTTGTCATGTATGGCTGTTCCCAGTGAGGAAACACATTTCCATCATTTGGATGAGACAAGAGCTTGGGTGCAGAACACATGGAAAGCTGTTTACCCTTCACAGCCCATGGTGACAGGCAGGCACTGACTGGTGGGACACAATGTGGGGACATCTGTGCTTTGTCAACCCAAGAGAGATGATGTGAATTCACCCTCTTGTGGTTAATTTACCATCATCACCACAAGCACTTCCACCACAAATCCTTTCAGCCATAACCGCTACCCCAAACCGCAAGAACTGCTCATACTCAATATTTTTGCTACTTTTGTTTTTCATTGCTTCTAGTCACAGCCTGTCCATTAATTCCAGAGCAGTATCAGCACGTAGAACAAATAATAGAAACATTTGCCCCTTTGCCTGGGCCACAACTCAATCACAAGCTATTTTGTATAGCCTACAAATTATTCTCACTGAGAGTTTCAATAAAAAGGTCTTGTGGCTCCTGAATCAGAGCTGAGGACTGAGAACGAGAAAGAAAAATCCTACTAACAGATAAATAAACCAAAGATAAACCAGGGAAAGCTGATTAATCACTTCAAAGTATGCTGCTTCTTTTTTGTGCCGTTACTGGGCATTTTTGAAGTGCTGCATAAATAAGGACTTCTGTGCTTTTGGTTTACCAATTTTTCTGTAAGGCAAAAAGGGAGACAAACACATGTAGCTCAAAAACCCTGCTGGGATGAACACTGGCTCAAAAACCACACTGGTCCAAGTTAAACCATTTTTCTCCAAAACGCTGCAATATATACAGTCCATCTAAAGCATCTTTCTAATGCCTTGCTGTCAATAAGATGATATTTTAATGAGTTATTTTTCCTTCTGTACTTTACCTCGAGGTAAAATAAAGATCTTAAGAAGCTCCAAGCTTTCACACAGACCATTTGAATCCAGGATTTTAGTATGTAACTCCCAGTGGTCTATTCCACGTCTAGGAAATACAAACAAGGATGCTATAATCTAATCTGTGCAGAGCAAACACTTCATTTCACGATTCTAATACTGCTGGAGTGATTTATGAGGTAGCTGAGTAATTCTGAAAAATGTACTAAGAAAACAAAGACAAAATTAAGCAAAGTACAAACACTGTTTATATGAATACAGAGACCAGCAATGTCAAAGGATATCACAGGCATCTTATGCCATACAAAAGCACATCTGTGAGGCAGGTAAAGTATGTTTTTATAGCTGTTCAGAAAAGAAAAAGATGAATCATCTTTTATAGCTCTATATAAAATTACTTTTCTAGTGGCAATTAATAGAGAGAGGCCCCAGAATACCAGTCACATGCTCTAACCATCAGGGAGAAATAAATTATATGACAATAAACCCCCCCCCTAAACTTCAGTGAATATACAAAATTCTGTTTTCTCTTGAAAAGCAGCCACATGGATCACACATTAGATGGCTTGGTGGAGCCAGAGAGGACCTGCTGTCCCCAAAGCATCAGGTGGGGACCCTGCAGTGTGAATCCCTGTCCCCAAAGCATCAGACAGAGACACTGAAGTGTGAATCCCACGTGACTAAATATCCTCCACAAGTTTAGGGTGATTATGTGCAGGAAAATAATTTATTTATCTCACATAATGCTGGTATCATTCCTACCAATATGTATAAATCCCACCAACAGTCCCAAAATGTTACCAGGCAGCAAAATCCACAGTGATCTGGCTGGAATAAGGGGCTGGCTCTTTTCTTTCCCCAAACTCTCAGGCAGTCTTTTCTTTATACTTCAAACAAATTAAATCTACTGCAATTAATGATTATAGTTTTTTTTCCTTCAATCAGCCCATACTCCTCTAGGAAATTAACTTAGCTATTAAAAGCCTAAAGGCTGGAAAGGAACCTAGTTAGATGAGTTTTACCTCCTCTGTATTGCCTGTGTAATCAAATGCAGTTTCCCCACCAGTTTAATTCTAATCAGTTTAATTACTGAAAATTACAAGGAAAAAAAAAAAAACTTAATTCTTACACCAGAACAAAAGGAGAAAAGCTACACGTGGTAGCAGAAGAGAACTGGGTGACAACACTTTGACACTGCACATGAGGGAGAGGAAATGACCAAAAATATATATAAAGACAAATTCCAATATTTCTTAGACAACGGCCATCAGGCTGAGGAGGTGGAAATAGCAAGATACAAGCCAAGAATAAAACCCAGCACAGATGGCTTTCAAGGTATGAAGTTGTGGGGAGAGTTTGTTCCTTCAATATTGCAACACCTTGATTACACAGGACTCGTGTAGACCCACTGAGTCTTCACTGTATTTCCTACTCAGTCTTTTGGCCCTATACGAAAGGTTTTTTGCTGTAATATAAAAATAATGAGATGAAAGGTGTCTTAAGCAAGTCATTTGGACACACATGGCACTATACAGATACATTTAGAGAGAAAGTACATTTCCTTCACTTGATTTGCACAGAAGTATTTCTTACTGTTATGCAACTCCCCGTTTAAAAAGAAATTATTTCATGGAATGTTTCTCTTACCTCTTGCCACAAGAAAAAATCCATGTTGATCAGAGCAATGAAAGGCAATATAATTCCTTTATCTCCTCTGAAATACCCAAAACATAAACCAAATCTATTCTTACATTGTATCTATTGCCCATTTCTCATTTCTCCTCTTTGTCCACAATGGCTTTTTGTCTACTTCACAATTCTAAGGACCTCCATCAAGGCCATTTTAAATCTTCTCCATCCAGATGACTAACCTCAGTAATCTCATTTAAACTGCTGGTTTACATTCTACTAATGCTGCACAGCCCTCTGATCTGTGCAAGGAAGGGGTAGGAGCAGACTGGTGACTCTTACTAGGAGACATTGCAATCCCTGTGCAAGCAGAACTGCCATAAATCAAGGATTGGTGCCAGTAAGAGAGATAGTGGCATTTAAAAGTCTAAAAATATTGGGACAAGTTATTTTATTTTTGCTGAATTCACCCATCAGCCAGCCCTGCATTTTGTCACGTGCACTGCAGGAAAGAGAAATTCTGTCTCACCACAAAAAATGCAATCCTTCCCCAAAAAGGAAACTTGCTAAATCCAAGGCAAGTTTTTTAACTAATTATGTGTATGATCTTTAATAATAGAGACTGGGGGGAACCAGAGGGTAGAGAGAATACCACAGAAGTATTTATAAGCATCTTGGAATATGCTCAGAAACATGGAAAGGTGAGCTCTATAGACCTTACAAAGAGGCAAAGCAGGCATGTTCCTAGAGAAAGATGTCGTGTCTTACAAAAAGCAAGACAACACCCGTGATTCTCACCAAGTCTCTTCTGTAGCCATGAAGCCTTTAAGAAAGTCCCATAGTTTGTGAAGAGCTGCAGAAAGCAGCAGTATCTCTCTGTGCAAACACACCTCAAGCCTTTGAGTCTCCTGGAGGGACTATCTAATCAGAGATAGGAACTCCTGGGGTGGAGAAGCCTCATACTCATGTTAAATGTAAGTCACTCATTCACCACTTTTGTTCCAAAATGTCCGGCCTTGAGCATTTTATGAATGAATGAAGCATATCCAAAAGAACAATAAATCTCAAAGTTCAAAACAAGGTCTAGACTTAGATAAGATGTCTGCATATATCCTTATGCGCTCCCAATTGTTTTATCCCAATCGGTTAAGAGGGTATTTTACAAAACCCTTTCCCAAGTTTTTTCCTAGACCTTTTTCTCTTAGAAGATGGGGAGAGGTGCAGAGAAGTGTCTTGAAATTCCTGAAGGTTCTGACTTTTGAAGCCATTAAACCTGCAGTGAATAAAATGTGGAAAGAACTTCAATATCCCAGAAGCATGGATCTATTAGCAGTAACTCCTTACTAGTTGATGGCTATTTTCTACTCCGTTCATGATAAAATTTGGTTTTCCTCTGCAAGATCAGCAGTTAGAAAACAGAGGAATAAGAGAGGAATAGAGGAGAAATAAAAAACAAACAAAAACACAACACACAAAAAAAAAACAAAACAACAAAACAAGAAAAGAGAAAAAAAAACCTGAAACCACACACACACACAAAAAAAAAAAAAAAAAAAAAAAAAAAAAAAAAAAAAAAAAAAAGCCAAGAAATAACCACAAGGCAAAGTAAAGACCATAAAGTAAGATTTGCAAAAACTGTCTCCTTTTATTTCCCCCAGAAGATACACCACTGCAGCTATACTTTAAATTCACATTATGCATTTTAAGTACACCATTATGAAGTTTATTTAAAAGAACTACGGTTATAAAAGCTGCAACAGGTCCTACAAAGAATGGCACAAAAATTAGTTGTAGGTGTTAGCAGGGAATATCCCACCTTCAGCATGGGTCCCTTTCCTGTAACAAATTGATGAAGACTCCACACAAACTGCATCTCACATGGCTAAAAAGGCAACTGAATGATGTGTTCCACCATTAAAAATTAATCTTTAAAAGAATAAAATTGTATCTGCTTGAGGCATCTAAGATAGTTCTTGAAAATTAAGAAAACGTGAACTGGAACTGAAACAGTCCACGTTAATTTACAGGATATCAACATTTACTCTATCAATGCTATTTTATTGAAGCTGAGATTTGGAGTGTGTAATATCTGGTGCACAGAACAGCCTTTCATAAAGAGAAATTCACCTCCTGGTGGGCCCAAAGGATCCTTGAGAAGAATGAATGCGCTTAACCTGCATTTCCTAGAGGAAATGCATTCTGGAGGATGTCCTTCTGGAGGTCTGAGTCCCTCTCATGTAGCCTACAAAGCACCCATGGGATCCAGCCAAAGCTCAGAGCTGCATGGAAAGCTCTCATGCCACACCTGCCACGAGGGTCAGCACTGACTAAACAGCCAAGCTTAAAAAGATTAAATTCCCTAATCTGGGAAATACCATTGAAGCAGAAGACTGGGTATGTTCTAAGCAGAGTTTCAGAAAACAAATTTTGCAGCTCAGCAATTCCACTCTTTACGGTAAGGGACATTATGACAGCTCCACAGTGAATTCATATTTAAACAGAACTAAGGCCCCTCTTGCATCCTCCAAAACATCCATCACTGTAATTTCAGCTTCTTCATAATTTAAATGAATAATCTTCAGCTCCTAAGTACATCCTTCGTCTGTTTTGACAGACAAAATTAATACCTCTCACAGTTACTGGTGGAAAGCACCAGAAGCCCCAGTTATCAGATGCTTTGATCTCCCCCCTCCAGCCAGTTCTTCATGCTGTCAGCCAGCGTGACACAGGTCTGTGTGCCCAGCAATGCCAGCACAGATCTGCTGTGCCAGCACAGCCCAGGACTCAGCCAACACTTTGGGAATGCAGGCTTCCAGCGAGCCTTTTGGCTCCACAGCACCAGAGCTTTTATGCTTTTTATCTCTAGAGCAAAGGAAATGTTTGAACGACCTTTCTACAGACAGATGTCCCAATGCCTGCAGCGGGCTCAGTTTAACTTGCTGCAAGAGAGAACTGTAGGGGTATTATTGAGGAGAAAAAAGTTCTGTGTATCTTTATGTCCAAGCTGGTTCACTTGGGTGTTTTGCTTGGGCAGTCTGTGCGATTCCTGTGCAGGGCCAGGACTTTGAGGATCCTTGTGGGTCCCTTCCAACTCAGAATATTCTATGATTCTATACATTCTAGTTGTACTAGTTCATTTTAATCTGTGCATAATTTCTGCCTTGGAACTTTTGACCTATACTGAGCCCTGAGATCTAGTGAAAGGGGAAAAAAAACCCCACAACTCTGAAAAGGCTCAATTCTCTGCTTTCCCAAGTCTCTCCAACTTCCCAGTCACAAACTGCTTTTCTAGCCAGTAAAAGCAAATACGAGTGCAAGAAGAGCAGTAATGTTTGGATACTGTTGCCATGGTGTAAAAGTATTATTCCATGCAGGAATTTTCACTAGGTTTGTCATCAAAAGCATATTCAACAGGTAAAGGCAAAGTACAGGCATGGGAAGCATCAGACCCTGACAGCCAGCAGGCTGATAAAGACCCAGCCAGCTGGAACTGAATCATGCATTGCTTCTCAAGAGAACTGATAAAATGTTAACATTTGTGATATTTGAAACTAGCAACATTAATAACAACAGGTTTTACCAATATTAATGAAGATGCCTGGTAAATGCATTAAGAATGCTTTATTAACATAATCTATTTAATAATGGACTACAAGCATTTATGAATGGTACTGAATTCACATGTGAAAGAATTTGGTAAAAAAATTACTGTGAAAAAGGATGACATGTTCCACTGTTAATACACTCTAAAAAACTCACCAGAAGGATCAAAATCAATGAGAAAAAAAATGCAAGACATTGATTATTCATAAATAATGATATCTTAAAGTCTGAAAACTATAAGAAAACTTGCTGCATCCCAAGGAAATCTTTTTTTAAACTATCATCTTTTGTTACACAAGAAATACTTTGAGAATTTACTCAGCTGCTGTTAAAAAAGAGTTAAGTACTAAATTCTGTACAGTATTACCTACTTATTAAATTAATGAAACTGAAAAAATATTAATTTCTTTTGGTGAAAAAGAAAACTATTAAAACATACAGCAGCTTTAAAAACTTGCAGGAAGACATATTTTTCCTCTGATATTCCTTTCTTTTGTTCTTTCATTTTATTCTTTCTATAAATGGCTACATAGGTATCTCCAGAACATCAGGTTGAGATGCTTTTATTACGATTCAACTGCCTAATGATTTTACTTTCCATGATTTACACTTGGAAGAATGTAATAGCAAATACACATAATGACAAAAAAAAAAAGTTTGCTGAAGCGACCAACTGCAACTGATGCTGCTGAAACCACATGGGCAGAAAGCAAATTGGGAATTGGTAAATGACAGTGTTTGGGAGATTAGATGTCACAGGACGTTCGCAAATAGTAATTTCCATAAAGTCCTGCTCTCCTTGGTTCCCCAGGTAGCCATCAGTCTTTCTAGAAAGCACGTTTGGTTGTGGGCACTGGACTCCCCATCCTGTGGAGCAAACTCCCTCTTTCCACTGGCTGTGTGAGGGATCCAGCCAGCTTCAGACCTACAAGGTTCACAGCACCCTCCCAGGCATATTCAGGGCTGCACTCTGAAGAAGACTGAGAGACAGCTGGGAGCAATTTTCCAAACCTTGAAGCAGAAGAGTGGTTTTGGAGCAGATCACAGTGTCCACTTTGGTACGGTACAGTGCAACAACAGAGCAGGGAAAGCCAGGCTTTCACCCACAGTAACACACACACACAAATGCAGTGTTGGAACTGCAGGGAGCCCTTGGCAGAAGCACACAGCAGGGACAGGGGAGGAGGATTCCAGCACTTGGCAGATCCTGTCACAAGTGGAAATGCACCAGAGACCCACTCCCACCACATCTGCCCCCACTAACACAAGTTCAAGTCAGCTTGTGTGAACACAAAGCCAGCTTTGTACTTTCACATTGCTCATGACATCTTTCTGTCCTCAGACTCCTGAGAGGGATTGTCTTCTACAACCATTTCACCCTGCCATGACTGTGGTTATGTTTAAATAAAGACAGCTGCCAAAAAATCCACAACCTGTAGTATTTAACTGAAAGCAATCCTTTGGGAACTCCTACTTCTGAACAAAGAAATAACCTTGAGCCCAAATGAAGCATTGTTATCAGGGGCAATAAACACTATTTGTCCAAGATTTTCTACCAGAGACAAAGAAGTTGTCTCCACAATTTTCTTTTATCTTGTCTCAGCTCTAATACTTCTGATATCCCACTCATGGTTTCCCTCTCCCTTGATCTAACCTCAACATTTCTCCCCTTTCCAAGGCTGTATATACGACATTTTCTCACAACCACACTGTCTAGAGCTGTTTCTCCTTTCTTTGGTTCCTCTCTCAGGTGCTTTCTACCCCCCAGGTGTGTGTTGCCCAACCAGTTTATTCTTCTACACCCCTCTGACCCCCCTTGCTGCTCTCCTGAGCTGCCCTCTGCCCATTTCCTTCCCAGCTTTCCACTGCGAGATGACATTTTGCCTTTCAGTTTCCAGTAACCGGATTAAAGGGACTTAAATTAGAAAGAAGGCAAATATGTAAACAAGCAGCTATGAGATGTAAGTGCCAAACGCAGGTTTCATTCAAAACCAGCATACACGATTGAGAAAGCAACCCTGGTTTTTAATTGCCCCAATAAATACTGCCTGAAACTTCCCTTATTTTCTGTCTTTCAGGGTCATCATTCAGTACAAATATCTCAACACACTCTTGGGAAAGTCAAGAAAAAATTCAGATTCAAATTAATTTATCAGGGCTTTCTCTTGAGAGGGAATGCAGCTGCTAACTGGAAAAACCTTATCTGATAGCCTGGGAGTTAAAAGGTCACAGGAGACTAGGGGGTAGCTGATTGAAGAATAGCCATTATCTTTTCCTATGCATTATGGTAAGCTTTTCCTATCAAAATCAAAGCTCTTAAGAATATTTTAGTGGACACTAGATTGATCATTTAAAGTTTGTCCCTTGGAGTCTTATAAACGTTGGCAACATAATTATGAAACTTCAAACAGAGATGGGTTGTGGAATCACACTGTTTATTGAAAAACAAGTATGTAAGACATAAATGTATATATACACTCTTAAGATCAGATATTAAGGCATTTTTCAACAAGTCAGATGTATAAGCAAAAAGTTTCACTTACCAAGACTCGTCACAAATATTGAATTATTAAACAAACAACCTAAATTGGATATTGAAGACCAAGCATTACCACAATGTGGGAAAATTAAAAAAAACAAACCCTTGCTTCCCTTGAGATTGAACAATTTAATCAGCCTACAGGAAAGAAATACTGGAAAAGTTAGATTTAATGCCCAGTGAGTACTATTTTAACCTCTCTGTTTCAGCAAGATTCAAGATTTGTCTCTGAAGAGTTATCTGTTCTCAAATTAACTTTACTCTCCTCATCTTTTCTTGTATTTGTTTGTGCAATTAACAACAAATAAAGCTGCACAATCCCATATCGAAATTACATTTCCACTGGTGAAGATCAAACAGCAACCCTCCTCCTGCCATTAACTGAAAACTTTTAGATTAAACACCCAAGTTTTTTTTTTTACTTATGACCATTTGTCTTGATCTTTATCCCCTATTTTCACGATGGAATGCCAATGGCAACTTCTAGGTTCTAGGCACAGAAAGAGACAGTAGAAACCAGAATTAACGACAGAATTGGAGGCTCTACTACATAAATTAACCTGCCAGTCCTGCCACCTGCTCTGCAGGAACTCCTCAGGGTGAAGTTGAGCTCTGTACCTCTGTGTGGTTCAGATTTTAAGTGATGTTTAAACTATAAGTTTAACACCGCAATACATCATCTGGAAAGCAGAGACTGAGCAGCTGTAGTTGAAAAATAATTCCATCTAACGGTCCTTAAATAGGAAGGTAGAGAAAATATAGAGCAGAAAATGGCATGTGCACAGCTTAGCTCCAGGAAGGAATCTGGTCTCTTCAGCCACTCAAACTACCTCCAGATGCCACAGCAGATCTGGATGTCAGTAGAGTTTAGATACTCATGGGCCCAGAAGCTCTTCTGAAGTAAAACATGAGCAAGTCTAAGAGGAGCTTACAAATTGGGATTATGTATGGGAGAAGCTGTCTGTCCTGAAAAGGAAGCGCTCAGGAGGCTCAGTGCAAATGCACCAAAGTAGTTTTACTTCATGTGGGTGGACATAAAACGGCTATTTCCTCCACAATGGGGAGAATAAAGGTATTTCCCCCTTATTTGCTCAGAAATAAAATTGTTGGGATACTCTCCACAAAATGCCACTCGTGAGAAAAACGAGACAGATTGGGAGCAGCTCACACAAAGTGGAAAACTCAGCATTTTGACATTTGGCACAAGTCTCCATGCATCTTTCCAGCTGCTGACAGGGAAGTGACGGAACGGCGTGCACTAACTCCTGTTCCCCATGGCAGTGCCAACCCTTACCCACCAACCTCGGCACGATGGACAGCACAGAAGTCATGTTCACCCAGCACTCGGCTTGTATTCTCCATGCAGGCAGGCCTGAGTCATTCCTTTGTAAAGTTCAGTCCTTCCTCAGCACTACTCTCTGATGGGAATTGTTCCCTTGATATGGTTTGCATGCTGCCCATCAGGATGTGTGAAAGGTGATCAGAGCATCTCAAACGACAAAATATTGGCAAACTCACTTATTCATCCTGTTTTCTCCTCAATTTTATTGATTTTACATCGCAAAACACGGTAATCCCAAGTACCCTGGCCTCTAAAAAACCAACAATGCTCTGAGCCACAAAGAGCCATAATGAGGAACAAGCCATGCATAAAAATGTTATCAGTAAGAGATTCACCCAGCCTTCAGCTCCACCCGCACCAAAACCCACCAGGTTTAGTCAGTTCTACAGAAGAAAGAACAAGCATCGATTGTTTTCACCTGAGTGCCAGGACTGCTGGGGGAAAAAAGAAAAAAAAAGGAAAAAACAAAAAAGCTTTAAAAGTTCAACTGTAGTTATTGTTGTTGTTGCTGTTCCTGTTTTATAGCATTAAAAGGGGAAACCCCTTGGAGTACTTGAAGCACACCATCATTGCCCGTTTAACAGGCACAAAAAGATGCCACTTGCATCTGGCACCAGCAATGAAACAACCTCAGTCGTTTTAAACAAAGGTTAAATAACTGGGAAGAAACAGCAAAGCATTAACTAAACACAGTGCTTTACACACAAAACCACAGACAATAGAAAGCATTAGCTGAATTCCTGGCTGATATACTGACTCTCAAAAAGCACGACTTTAAGGCTATGAATTTCTAAACCGCAGCCTCTGAGAGGCTTAGAAGGTCAAGGACCATTTCTCTTAATGCTATCACAACAGCCTCTTGCCTGTCGGTGGAAAACCTGCCGGCTGACTAGTCAGCCTAAGGAAGAGATGCTCAGGCTAGGCCCAGTTTTCCAGAAAGAAGAAATATTCTGGGCCAAAATAGCGGCTTTTGGTGGGTTTGTTGGGTTTTTTTTTACTTAGATGGAGATACAGTGAAGGTGCATTTCTTTGGGTTGCTTAACCGAAAAACAATCCTATGCTAATATCCTCCCAGGCAATTCCAAAAGGAATATAATTTCTAAGGATTTGCAAGCATCTTTATCTTAGCAACCATGTCAGCCTTCCTAAGAAATGCTACTGCATATGTTGGTTGGTTTGTTTTGTTATTTTTCATTTCTATCTTTGCTTTCTCCTTTAACAAGGAGAGAAAAAACTTCTTGCTCCAAGGCAGGTACTCCTCCCTTTTTCCACACCTGGGGTACTGAATTGCACTGAAGGATTTATTCCAGAAGCTATGCCCATAGCAGTGGTCAAAAGCCTGCACTTTAGAAGTATTTACAGTATTATTTAAGAAAGATTCTCTTGTTATTAACATATTGTACATACTTAAAATGGAATCCAACCTGGGTACTCAAAGAATCAATTAACTTCAGTGACTCATTATTTAAGAGTTGCTATATGAGTTATCAGCTAAATCCCATCACAGTCAGTGGAACTTTTTTGAGGATACCTCAGGATTATCCAAAGTGAAGTTCAGAAATATGACAGAAATTAAGACTGCAAGTTACATACATAAATAGTCAAGAATTTTCTACACCTCAACACATGATATGGAAAATATGCCAGTCAATCTTAAATTCTAATTAAAAGGAGTGAACGCTGATTGCCAGAGAATGTGCAACTTGTACAAACAGATATTCCCCCATACTTTCACAGCCACTGAGGAGAATTATTCACACAGACAACTCCAGGAAATCTATTTCAGCATCTTGTATTATGGACTAAAACTGAATCCACACTCTGCAACAATGGAAAAAATTGTTAACAACATTGCCCCTGGAGAGGGCTGGGTTTGAGGCTGGGTTTAAGACCCTAATTAGCTGGTTTTCCATCACACTATTTTTTGCTGTTGGCTTCAGTACTATCAGTTGTAATTAAAAACATAAAGTATTACAACCCTGCCTCTACAAATCAATTCCTAAATCATTGCAATGCAAGTCACTGTCCAAGTATATATATCTTAAATATTACAAGTGTTATCCAGGCTTCACGGGCAATCATAATTCTCCTCTGATTTTTCTTTCTAAAGCAGCCTTGCCTTTCCAATCCTGAAAATATACTACTTAATTGCCTGTGTCAGACTGAGTGTCGCTGCTGCTCCTGCCACTAACTAGAGGGCCGAACAACTCCATGGTCCTAAAGGACTGTGCAAAAAACCCACTCAAAAACTACTGCTCACAATGAAAAGAATCCCAACCTTTCAAGTGTAATCATATTGCCTGCTCCTCCACCAAGAGACACCCCTGTGACAGCATCTAGGGACAAAGCAGATGATATTTTCATCCTTGCCGAGTGCTACCTCAAGGTCACAGTGGCCCAGAATTGCAAAACTTGCAAATTTTGATGGGGTTTGATAGGATTTTGCACAATCACACTGTTGCAATATTCCAGTGGCTCGACAAATAGAAGTTAAAGACCTCCATGCTTCCAGTTCCATACAACACTTCTCTGATTTACAGCCTCAGAAACTGAAAAATAAAACGATCCAACAGCCTGTTCATTCAAGAAGAGAGGAAAGAAAATCAATACCTATTCCACCTCCACAAATTCAGGTCCTCCAAAAACAGAGGGCCAGTATAATGAAGCAACTGAATGAAGTAAAAATGAGGCTCCATGTCCCATTTATTCCCAAAGGATGATCCAGTATGCACATTTTGTACATAATTTGACAGTAATATGGAGGCTTATGGAGAGTTTGAAGTCCATGTTGCTTTTTCCATACAACTTCCTACTGGATTGCGTTTTAACCTGTCCCCTGCACCTGCCTTTTCCACATCCTCCTCCCAGGAAATGAGTGCTCCTGCTGACAAGCTCATGCTAAAAAAGACAGGCTGCCACTTCGTACAGAGGCAGCAAAACAAGATCTGAAAGGTCCTGCCCTCAGGAGAAGCACTTGTTCCTCCCCTTTCCATACACCATCCTGGGAATGGAGCAGAGAAGACCCAAGCCCAGGGAAAGAGCTGATGCTGGCACAGGGCATGGGAAGCACCAATGGAGGAACTCAAGCCACGTAACTGGGAGCAGGGAATGCAAGTCCCCAAGTAAAACCAAGCTCTGAGGTCTCCCTCTCCCCTCCAGATGTTCCCACCTGTGCCTTTTGTCCCAGGCAGAGATGGGATAAGAAACAGACTCTGTAATTCCCTCCAATCCCCCGTAAGAGCACAAACAAACTCAGAGGCTCTGCCCTGCTCTTCCTTCCAGCATTTCTTTGTCTCCTTGTCGAAACTCAGCCTCGTTCTGCAGAGATGAAGAGACAGCAGCCAGGCATGATGGATACGTGACTGTATACTGACTTCTTCCCACATACCACCACGAGATTGTTCTAATAGACTGTGTTTTTTGCCATGTGCTGCTTTGTTTCCCTAACTGACCTTTCCTCCGTGGCAGATGGTGTTCCGGAAGGAAAGACCACAAGAACTGCAGTACTCCTTCAAAGCAAGGACCCACCAGGCCTGAGATGCTACCTCTAACAGAGGCATGAGAGGATGACCAAGAACAAGAAAATCGAGCACAATATTCCCAAATACAGTTACTCCAGTTAATACTCCACATGCTTTCAGCTGCCTTTGGTTTCTAAATAACCCCCAGTGACTTTCTCATCCATGAACTCCTGAGCCTCTCTTTAAATCATGAGCAACTGCAACACCATTTGGCAACACGTTTCACACACCTTGTACTCACTGCACAGCAACTCTGGTTCCTGCACGGCACTGGCTCTATTTATGCAGGTGTTGGAAGTTTTATTTTTTTATTACACTTCTTAATAACTTATTCAGAATGTGAAATGCTTACAGTCCTCAGCTTTCTCAAGCTGTGTTCAGCGTGACATTACATCTGCCACTTTGCACACCAGGCATTTTGCACGATTAGTAATTCACCTTTTTTCATTCTTCACGAAGTTTGGGAAATATTTGTTTTATCTCAAGACAAAATTTTTAAGTCTCCAACAGTAAAGTTTGCTGTAGCATTGATCTCTCTAGTGGAGAGAGGCAGGGGAGCATTCACAACATTTTGTATCTCTCTTCCTAAAATTCCACAGAAACGAGCTCATCACTGACCTTCGCTCCGCAGACTTTTTTTGCTATGTGCCTTGCTTATAGCAATTACATTGAAGATATTTCCACATCTTTTCCATCTTCAGTTTTGACATAAGAGTTTGCTTTATCTTTTCTAATTTGCAGGCTGTCAGTGGTACAGCCCTTACCCTGGAAGGCATCACATGCAAAGCGTGCAAGTGGAAAAACCTCCAGAAATGCTCCACTTAAGGAAAGACAAGTGAGCCTGAGACACCTTCAGAAGAAAAAAGGCACTAAATGTAATCAGCTTAAATTCTTTTGGTACTTTTAAATTCATTAGTATTTCCAGGTAGTGCTACAAGTAATGCTGAAGGGCTCTTGGGGAACAGAGGATCTTGGGTAAAGCAAGTATTTGCTATAATTTGATTCTGATGAGAACAAAATAGATGGAATTGTCTGGAATATATTTATAACAAAAAGACTTTATTAATCACAGCTTTTTGACCTGATCATCCTGGCATACTGGTATGCAACTTGTCTCTACAACCTCTTCTTTAACTGATGACAAAATGAGAACAAATGAATTTGAATAGGAAAATGTTACTTAATTAAGAAAACTCCTGTTATTTCCCTATTGCAGGAAGCAAATTTCCTCTGACAAGTATGAGGTAAGACTTTCACGTATGTAGAATTTTAACATATTAAAGAACTTTACTTGAATATTTATGCTCCACTTTAGACATGAAACTTGCATAGTAGCATATAAAGAGAGCAGTATTTCAATTAAAATATTAATTTTATAAATATATTTTAATCTGTGCAACTCTTCTTCATGAATAGCTGATGCCATCAATTAGCAATTTATTTTGAGTATATTAAACACAAAACCAAAATTCTTTGTTTAATCTTTTGAAAAAAGGTCATAGTGATTTGTCTTTCCCCAAAATTTCAGACCTATCAACCTCTCTGGCAAAGTCAATGTAATTAACATAGTTTAAAAATCTATTTCTATTGATGGCATCTACACCTTTTTTCACAGCAAAAATATTCCAATCACCAAATGAACTAATAAGAAACAGAAAGAAACACGTTAATAATTAAAATTAGTCTTGTGAGTCAAAGCAATACAAACAGTCTAATCAACTAGCAATTAGTAAATAAGAATTACAAAAGGAGTGTGCCAGTGTAAGTCATGATTTTGAACTTTCACGTTAGTGTTCTCTTCAGGAAAATGAGCAACTCAGCCCAGTGCTCAGAGCCCCATCCTCCAGGCTTTTGCACAACACTGAAACTCAGACAAACCCCAGATTCAGATTGCAAAGAGGCAGATTTCTCCTCTGCTGTCAACACTTCTATATTTGCGTTGGTTGGCTTGACTCCTCAATCTCCAAGGAATCGTCCTGAAGACTACAGGCAGATACAGAACCGGAAGAGCAAAGAATATTTAAGCAGCAGAATTGCCCAGTGGGAACATGTAGGTGTTTGCCTGCAACATTAAGATTCTGATGTTGTTTTATTTTCAAGCTCCTTCCTAGCCTGAACAGGTTAGATTTTAAAAACAGGCCTTAAAGCAGCATGCCATTTCAACTGAACTGATGATTCTAATCATTAAATGACCAAAGTTGTTGAAGTTTTACTTTCTGCATTCACCTGAAAGTAAGCAAAGCACAGCGGATAATTTTATATTGCACTTTTTATTTTTTCAGTGTATGTTTCTTAAAAGCAAGAAAGATGTTGATTTGATCCCAAAGCAATATTCAGCCTGTATTGTGTCAAGTAGGCTCTTCTCCCCGGATGGATGGTCTAATCCATGTTAAAACATCTCTGATATTGGAAATTAGGAAAGGAAAATTCTTTGCTCTTCATGGTTACCAGCATTTCAGTGCAAATCCCTTCTGGCATGTGTACTATACCACAGCAACATCATTCCATATGTTCTACCAAAAGTCTTCATGATACTCTCCCAGATTTAAGAGGAGACAATCTGTGGTACCAGAATATTCACCTGAAAACTGATTCCTGACATCCAGTGCAATTTCTGTAACATACACTTCCACTGCAATGCTTGGGACAGACAAATCAAAGAGGGAAAAACACTGAAACACTTTTGAAATGCTCCTAGCTCGGTGCAAGGGTCTCTTACTACAGATTAAATACTGGTTTCTTCAACATATCTGTTCTGATCCCACTGCTTGTCCCTTCCTGTTGGCATAAAGGGTCGCTGTGGCACACCATATATTTCACCACCACAGAAGGTGGAAGAGAGTTCTAAGTGTTTACTCACAGTAGACTTAGTGTCCAGTTAAGTGAAGGGAAATCTTCCAGCTGAAGTGGAAACCCTAGCGAGACCTGTATCATCCTAACGAATGGCATTACACACCTACAACATTCGGGACAGATGTAATCAGCAATATTTTTCTTCCTTCTTGAGTCATTTCCATCATTAAAAATAACTCTGAAAGACCGACTGTTTCCTAAATTAATTCTTCAACAGATTCATCACAACAGATGGCCTGTTCACTCCCGAACACCCGCATCAGGGAAGGGAAAGACAAACAGCAACAGTGCAGTAACCACAGATACAACGTCTTGGAGAACTCCTAAATTTGAAACTCAGGTGAGAAAAAAATACCAGAAATATAAACAGTGCTGAGCTAATGTCCGTAGAATCCAGCAAACCTGTCACATCACCTTGGAAATAAAGTATTTTGCTTAGAATCCAAAACTTCTTTAAGTAACACAATTTATTGCCTCAAATCTTATTATAAAACCCAACCAGCAAATGCTTCTATGACGCTTTGTAACATGAACCCTTGCAAGGTCTGAACTGCAAAAACTTAAAATCAAAATTACAATCTTTTATCTGACTGCTTTGCAGAGACTAGAATTCGGCAGGAATTATATTTTGTTATGCCAAATATCTCACATCTAAATCCCTTCATATTCTGAAGTGGAAAAAAGCCAAAAGACAGTCACAAGTTTCTGCAACTCATTTCTAGAAAAAGATAAAAGGCCTTACTTTTTAGTTTCAGTGTAACATTTTGTTCTAGATATACATATATATATATATTAACACAAGCTTATGCTAGCAAAAATCAGAACTAGGAAGCTGTTTCAGATCCAAACATGTCATGCTAAGAGAGTTTGGGGGTTTTTCCCCTAGAAGTAAAAATTTCCCATCAGCTACAACTCTTTTTCTATCAGAACTCAGCATTTGATCGCAGAACTTTCTCCTAAAGGAAAAGCGGTCCAGCAGTCCTTTAAATTGCAAACAAGCTTCCAGGCCACTGGAAAACCTGTTGACATTGCTGTTAAAGAAAAGAAATAAACACCTTTCCTGTCTAACATAACCTAATCTGTTGAATTTCTGTGAGAGGCATTCGGGAGTTCAGTAAAATAGTTTCCAAACAAAAGCCAACATTGGAATGAGTATTTGTGCCTCAAAATTACACCTTCTATTATACTTAGGATACACACATTTAAAAGAGCCTGCAGCCTGGCCCCAATAGGATCAGCCATTATAAATGTATAATTTCTTTCCATCTGTTTTTCAGTGCATTAGGTAATAAGCTCTGGAAATTTGTATATATATATATATATATATATATACATATATATACTGCTTTAAATCAGATCAGAGACAACAGACAAAACTGAATAAATTGCTTACTATTTTACAAAGTATTTCCATCAAATTATGAGCCCAACAACCATTTAATAGCTCTGGGTAAAAAAATGATGCAGCCACAGAATAAAACCCAAGACCATAAAACTCTACTGCATTTTATTTGGCTTATTTTTTTCAGAGAGATTAACAAGAGCTACACAATTTACAGCTACTTAAACACAACTATCACTGCATAAATAGCCAACATCACTGTTTCACACCGTTGACAATAATTTCTATCACAAAAGAGAGATGATCCAATCTGCCAGTATTTGCCTTTCAAAGGATCTGACATACCTCTATGTCTAAAATGAACCTGAAAATGAAACAAAACAAACCTAAACCTGTTTTGTTTTGTTAGACAGCAGGGAAGAATTTTGAGTTTACAAAGCATTTTCAAAGGAAGCCATCACACAGTGCTTCTTTCCACAAGGCCATCTGGAAAATCCCTGCCCTACAGAAGGGAGATGTCTCCTGTTCCCATGTCAATTGTCAGAGCACTGCATTTCCAAGCAGCCTTGTTTGGATGCTGGAAGGCACCAGCAGGACACAGCTGGAGGCTCCTGAGGATTTGCTGGCTCCTGGGCGGTCCCTGGGGATCCCGGGTGCCAAGCAGCAGCAGAGCCAGCAGAGACAGGAGCTCAGGAGAGGCTTTTCTGCAACACCTCTGCCTGTGAAAGGGCCACACTCCCCATGTCCTACAGCCCTTCCCTTCCCATGGCTGCAGCTCTCAGAAAAACTCCTGGAAACCAGAGGTGGATGCAGGCCAAGCCCAGCCCCTGAGCTCTGATCCTCCACAGTGATACCTCCAAGCAAATCAACGCCTTGTTGTTGCCCGAATTCTCCTTTTCTCCATCATCCCACCTTGGTTTTCTTTATAACACACAACCCAGCAGCCTTCTAGGCAGCAGCGCTTCAGGCACAGACTCGTTACCTGCAGCAATGAGATCCACAGTCTAAGCAGGGATTCCACACAATTTCTGTCCACAGTTATTTTTATCTCAGGGCACTCAGGATTTCTGGAATCGCTGAAGTTGCTCTTTGCAGCCTGGTTTATTTCTGATCACCCTTTCTCCTGTGTTGTTACAGGGAATTTGTCCAACAGTGTTGTCACAGTATCACCTCAGGGTAAAGCTGGGCTGTCACTCTTACTCCCGGTTTTAGATCTCCTTAAGACTCAACCAGTGGGACACTCACTCACAGCCTACACCAGAAATTTCACATTCATTTATGCTGGGGAACCACTTTCTAACAACCTTATAATATTTTGAAAACTCCCTTTGTGCCAGGATTGTTCCCACAGAATGAGAGCTTCTTTCTATATGCAAGAGCCTTGGTTTGTATTTGTACAGAAGCTGTGCCTGAATTTTAATGCTTTATAAGCCTCGTTATGAAACGTCTGTTCATTTGTACTGCACGTACCTTTTCTTCCCCTTCTTGGAAACCTCACTCCAGCTCATCTGCAGGAATGAAGACACCCACCTGAATTCCTCCCCCACGGTCTCCTCAGTACAGCTTTACAAGTTCCCCACCTTGCATTTCCTAAATTCCCTGAAAAGGTGACAATCTCTTCAAATAACAATGTCCAAGCTAAAACTCTGGGGTTTGTGTAACCATCAAAAAGTTCCTAAAACCTGTAACTGACACACATTTCTCTGACCAGTAAATACCAGTAGGAAACTAACTTTCAATTTAAATATTCATTTTCACAAGGGATTTTTTTTTTTTGGTAACTTATCCTAAAGCCCTGACCATTATTTCGGATATAGTGATTACAGAGTGTGAAAGGGTTGAGGTACCTCACATTTTTCAGTGGTACTGTACTTGCCACTCCTTCAGACAGGCAGATCTTTGGAAAAAGCAAGGGAAAATGGGGAAAAGAGAACCCTAGTCTAGAGTTAACCTTCTTGCAGCCAATCATTTCAACTCAAGTCACTCTGGTAATGCTTGGGGTAACAGTACAAGGTGCAGTGTCTGCAGGCCAGCACTGGCCCTGCCAAACCTGAGCACGGAGACTTTCCATTACAAGATCCACAAAAAATATGATCCTTCAACAGCTCCTCCCTTTTCTCCCCCCTGTTCCCACCCAGGCCATGCCCATCCTTGCTTTACAAAGGGGATGATTACTCATCCCTCATCTTTTTCACTGCAACTTTCCACTACCGAGCAGTTATCCAATTCTGAAGCAGGTCCCACTTTTTCATCCAAGGAAAGGCAAAAAAACCCTTGATAGCTGGTACATTCTGCATCATTTTGAAACATCTCATTTTATAGAAATATGTTATTTCCAACCAACCCATTCTTATTGTTCATTTAGAACACAACCAGCTTTTTTATTGCAAAATAACACTTAGTGAGAAATAGTCCTTTAGCAGATTTCATTCTTTCGCTATTTTTCGCCCAGCTCGAATGCATACACACAATAAATAAGCTATAATTTTGGTTCTAAAACAGCTGTCATCTCATAAAAACTTGCTGCTCACAAGCAATGTTTGTTGCACATTCAATCCTATAAGGATATAATACACATAATTATGCTATTGTTATTAAGCCAATCATAACAGATACCATATGGACTTTAAAGTGGCTTTGAGAACCATTTTTTAATAAACACAACATCACTGACACATTTTGGAAGAAAAATCCATTTCCTAAACTGCACACTGTTGGTAACATACATATCTCTCTCTTTTTGGGGTGTTTTTACGCTGTGTGCACTGAGACCAACAATACAACTCATAGCTCCTATTGAGATCTCACTTTCAAAGGCTCTCCAGACTCACTGCACATCATGTTTTTAATACAACAGTGACTGCATGCCAGAATTCAATGCTCCTGCAAATATGCCAACTTGTAGCTACTTTCAAAATGAGCTACTCACTAGGAATTAGTGCCAGGGTAAATCAATGGCACATTCAGCTAGATGTCCCAGCTCTACGAAATGAATTATACGCTATATACAGTCCTTTTGTACGTGTCTGTCTTTTTTGCATCTTTATCAAGAAAAGCTGAAAAGACTATGAAATGAAGTTCCAGAAGGCTGTAAATTATCCAGCAAAGGATTAGCAGAACAGGAAGCACTTTTGCCTACCTGCTGCACGTTTAAACACTGGATTCATGTATTAGAATAAATTCTACACTGTCTAAACTGTTTCACCCCTTCTCAAAAAACGCCGCTTTCTTTGGATTGCTCCTGCTGTGATAAACACAGAGCAGCGGGATGCTGGGAACTGCACCAGCAGCCTACTAATAGCTGAGTGCTGGGCTGTTGTTGGCAAAAAAAAAAAAAAGTCACTTAAGTTGTAACAGCTAATGGGTGGCAGATAATTGGGGGCAGCAAAACTGATCTCATGAATGCTCGAACAAAAACCTTGCTAGCTTGCAGCTGGTATGGACACGAGGCAGAACCCAAAACTGGGAGGAGGATCACATGTGCTTCTGCATGTGGGACTGTTAGACTGGGAAAATGGGAGGCCTGGGAAGTGGGAAGAAGGAAAGGAAGATGCTGGTTAGATCCTGGAGCTCAGGCTCAAGCATGAGGGCAGGTATCAGGAGCTACCTATGAACCTGACTTTGAGTCCCACCTCCTATGGCCAAGATCATCCTTGAGGGGAAGGGCACAGATCATCAAACAGGGGAAAGCTTGTCATCCTGTTGGTTCTTAAACAAACTGCAGTGTCTAGAGATACTATGTACTGTAGGGGGTTTGACCCCATTTGTTTTTTAAGTAAGTTTCTCACTCATGACATGGAGATCTCCTTTACTTAAAAAAAAAAAAAAAAAAAAATTACTGCCAAGTGCAAAATTGACCAATCTGCAATGCTCTTACTGCAAAATCCAGTAAGCCTCAGAGCTGCCCACTCTTACAAACAGCAGGTAAATTTTAGCAATAATTGAAGCTCATGGAGTTGTGTTTGTGAGGGAGGAGCCTTCTCCACAAGGCTAAACAGCAATTTGCAGAAGTCTCAGCAGCCTGGCTGTGTCCCGTTTATAAAACCTTCTCATTCAGTACCCTTTCATTCCCTTCAGACATTCAATCAATTTTCCATCCACATCTCAAAAGTGCGACTGGCCTTACAAGTTGTGTGCATTTGTACCACGTGTTAATCATCTCCTCCTACAGAACCAGCTTCCTTTATCTAGTACAACCTCAGAGGAACATGTCTAATTCCACCTGACTTCACCATTCAGAGATAGTATATCGTATTTATTTTCATATGGATTATGCACAGTGCCTTAGGTGCTTATACTATGGGCATTTTTTAAGTGTAAACTTGATTGATTGGTCACAAGACTGTTTTGGACAGCTGTAAAATGGATTTGGCCCCCAGCCACGGTTTGCTCAGCACAGATATACTGTAGGACTGAGATAACTTCAAGAATTCATAACACATATGCTAAGAAATATTACAAACCCGTATTTGTACGGTTGGCATTATACATGCATCGCTAAACATTTCTCAATAGCTGTGCACACTACGACATATAAGAGAATTCTGGCTGGATATTTATCAGGAAAGAAGACTTACAAAAATGTGCTTTCAATAACTGGTGTGAAGTCAGCCCACTCTGTGCTGATTAGATGCAGTGGCAGTTCAGAAACAGCCTTATTCAGCATAGTACGAAGCAATCACCCGCTGTATGCAGGCTTGAATTGGGAGCTTCATGCTTTATGCTGAGTGACTAAATGCAAAAAAAATCCAAGATGACTGCATTAATTGCCATCTTCAACTTGAATGGCAAAAAGAAATCCAAAATCTAATGCCACCTCTCCACCTGGACTCTTTTTCCACAGTTTTCTCAAGTGCTGTTTCAAAAATCCCCTTTGTAAGATTGACTCACCACAGTGATGCTATTTTTATCAAAATACAAAGGTACCACCCCTCTAAGAAGCCATCATTTTTATATAAACTATACAAGCTTGACATTAAGATTGTTTTTATATGCAGAATAGTATCTTCATACCATTTGATGCTTCTCTTTCTTGTAAATTGCAAAGGAGCCCTTGTATAAGCTGGTATTTCTGTTCTTGAAATCTGGTCTTTAAGAGTCTCCATTTTGAAAGAAGAACTGGACTATTTTCAAGCAGTTAAATCACCAGCATAAATATTTCACATACAGGATAAAAATAAGGTTTTCCTAAATAGCCATAACTTTCTAGGGCTCTAGAGCTTCCCAGTATTGAACTGGTAAGGATAAACACCGTAGCTATTACAGCCAACCTTGTGGTGGATCATCCTCTATTCTATTTCTACACCACCTTCAAATAATAGTCAAACCAACACATTTCACTTTAAATATGTAATTCTTTTGTTTTGGTATATTTGCAAACTACCACCTGTAACAATGTGGAGACATTACAGGCACCTTGATATGTGTGGTCTGGGTGCTTACAAACATTGGAGAAGGATTTATTTTTCATCTTTATGCTTTGAATAATCCTTTCTATACCAACTCACACACACAACTTTATTGCTAGTATAAAGCAAAATATTCCATTCAGATGAGGACTAGGTAAGGAATTTGGGCAGTCTTACTTCTCTTTGCAGAAGAAGCATGGCTCCAACCACAAACAGCAGGAAACTCTCTAATTGGCCTCTAAGCTTTGGATGTAGTAATTTGACAAACCTCAACCAAGGAGAAAGCAGCATTTGTCCATGCCAGATACAAGCACCTCTTCCTAAATTTCATGTTAAGTCTGATTTTCTCATCTACAGTGAAATAGGCTAGATTTTTTTTTTTCTCCTGCAATAAAACCTAAAATAATATTCAGGCAATGTCTCCAAAAAGCTCTGCTGGACACCACTGAGTCAGCACTGCTAAGGAAAAAACACCTTTTTCCTCTCTGAGACAGCCCTGATGTTAACTTAGGAATGTTCCTGCAGGCTGATTCACCACAGCCCCAGAGCATATGTTCACCTTTAGGAGCACACAAGTGACGTCAAGGAAAAAGGCCCATGTTAATGGTTTGCTGGATCAGCTCCTAGTCCACAGTTGGTCACCCACTTAATCTGCTGCTGATCCTCTGCATGCTCACAGGGCCTTAGAAGATGGCATGGGAAAACAGGAATAAAAAGATACAGAGACAAGATGGACCATTTATGACAGTTCACTGAATCACTGAGAGCGTGGCTTATCAACCACAGGCAACAGTCAAACCAAATCCAAACAGGGTTTGGGGATCAATGAAACCATATTGCTGGAATCATGCTGTTAACTGGCACCTGAACATAAATCTAACACAATCAAGCTGCCACACTTCAGGCTACCATCACATTTCACTCCTTGGACTGCAAAGCATTTTTGACTGTCTTCTTTTTAACTTCCTTAAGTTGATTTTTAAGGCAATCCATTCAAGTCAGAAAGCATATTTTTCTCCCCTCAACAAAGAACATCCTTTAGTGGTATGGCAATGTCACTTTGCCAACAATTAAAAGGGCCTGATTTATACAGTCTTCAGTATCAGTGCATGAGACAATGAAATGCTTCCAGAAAATTGAACCATTTTGTATTTTCTATCTCCAGGGAAAGCCACAGAGACATGGGCCAACACAGTTATATGTCATTTACAAAATGAAACATGGCACTTGATACAGAAAGAATATCTTCCAGGTAGGATGCTTGCTAAGTAGGTCCAAGCTGTCAAAGCATCAAAGATATCACCTTCTCCTCCTGTCACTCAGAGTGCTGGCAACCCAGGCACATTACCATGAGAACAGAGATACTGCTGAAGTTTAAAAACAAACAAACAAACAAAAACAACCCACAAAAAAACAAAAAACAACAGCACTGGAACCTTTTGGCTTTTGCACTGCAGGAGAGCCCACCAAAGTGAATTTGGTGGAGGCATGCCAAGGTTAACTATTTTACTTGTGAAAGTAATAATAAGAAAGCATTTTTTAAAAATTCAAATCAGACATACACAATTATAGAATTGTTTAAGTTGGAAAATATCTCCAAGATCTTTCCACTCAATTCCCCTACCAATTAATCTTCAATACTTTGGCAACTACCACGTGTCATAGGATCGTGGAATGTTTTGGGCTGGAAGGTATCCTGAAGAAGATCTTCTGACCCTCCTGATACGGGGAGGGATACTTTCTACCCGGCCAGGATAATCAGGGCCCCATCCAGCCTAACCTTGAACATTTCCAGGGATGGGGAAGACTTCATAAAATTTTTAATGACAGCAAGTTTTACAGCTCATGCTGTAGTCCTGGAGAGGGAAAACAAAGACAGAAATGATGGGACAGAAAGGCAGAGCAAAGAGAATAGAGTATTTTGAAGTCCTACACTCAGCACATGCTGGTGATACCTTTAAACTGAGAGAGATTTAAAAGAGGTAGATATTTTAAAATAATCTTTGGAAGCAGTAACAAGATGCTCAAGCCTTTCAGCCTCTCAGCCAGCCATTGACAGCATTTGGTGTCTTCCCTGATGGGACAGCACAGAATCCTGTGCAGGGTGGCCTGAGCCAGGCTGCACCCAAGGATCACAATTGTGCTCCCAGGCCTGGGAGCTGCAGTTTGAGAGTTACATGAGGCCTTCTTAAAATGTGTATGTGTATTAATGAAGTGCTATAATTCTCATTTACATTTTAAAAACGGCACAAAAAATTAATTCAACTAGAATTAAGGTGCATTTTTTTTCCCTCACATGCCATTTTCACTTTGGCTTCCTCAGGTGATCCTAAATCCAGCAGAAGTGTGTTTGAGTGGGCCTGATGCACAGTCCTCTGGATAGGACCCATCTGTTAGTCAACTGATGGATGAATGCCAACAAAGTGTCCTCCCCTAAAATATCACCTGCTGATGTTTCTGAGTTCTTTGCTCGGTCAAGTGTGGCAAGGCAAGGCAAAAGGCAAGCTCTTTAAAGAGAAACACGGCTTGGGCAGAGCAGCAGTGCAGCAGCAGTTGGGTCACTCTCATCAGACTCTTTGAAGAGCTGATGAAAGCTGCAGCACCCAGGGGAGTTCTGAATATGAGCTTTTCAATACTCATTCACTCAGGGCACACACTAACAGCCTAAATATTCCTGCTTCCCACTTCCATGGATGGCTCCTGACAAAGATGGACACTGAAGGGGATGTAATATCACACTCCACACACTTCTCATCACAAGTTACCCACCTGGCAAAATTCAGTGCAGAGGGACAACAACAGGGTTTGAGAGTGAAGACCTTTCTGTCTGAAAGGTTTTAGAGGCAAAGGGGGAAAACATCCTCTTGAATCTGCTATTTCTTCTTCCCCAGACAAGCTACCTCTTGCTCCTGCCACACCGCTCCTCTCTATGCTCACAGCACCTATCTCACAGGCCTCCAAATCCTCTTCCTCCTTTTGAGAATAAAAGTTCTGTATGTCTTAAAACACACTCTGATAGACCTAGTGTGGTTAATGAAGTTAAATCCCATAGCCTGGAAGGAAGCAGCTGCCCTGGAGCAGAGGAACAGCCCTGCTGTCTCTCTTCATTTAACTCCTGGTTCCCCAAAGTTCCTATGTTTGTTTTGGCCCAATACCATCACCTTTGGTACAAGTACAAAGACCCCTCTATCTCCAGACTAGCTGCTCTGGCTTAGGCTGCAGCTACAATTCAAATTTCTATTTTAAACTTGGGCTAAAACCTGTCATCTTTTCAGGGAGCACAGCAGCAAATACATCAAAGTGTTCATGTTCTTCCGTTAACTTTCCTGCTATTTGCCCTAAAGGACATGCCTGCTCCAAAACTGTCACGATTAACTTGGACAAGGGGGAAGAGTTGAAGGCTACAGAAGCATCTTAGGAGAAAGAAAGCCATGGTAAGTCCCAAGAGGCTCTCATAGGAGCACAGAAATAGTGCACCAGCAGTAACAGGGGTGTATCTCTGCTCCCAACGTCGGCACACGGATGCTCAGCCCTCGGCTCCTCCACTCACAGCCTCAGCTCCTCCAGGGAAATGCACACACTTGGTACTGCAGGCAAGCCCTGCAAGGCAAATCCTCAACTGGAATACAGCCCTGCTGCTCAACTCTGAGTTTAATTTAGGAACCAGTTTAGGATTTCAGTTCAACTTTATTAGTGAAGTTGATGGACTGAGAAGAGCTTGCACAAAGCTGTGGTCTCCAAGCCATGGCTCTTACAGCATGAAGGTAATTTTATTGACAAAACTTGTTCCACAAGTGGACTAAACCGTGGTTTAGGTGAGCATTGCTTACTGCTGCTGTGCTCCCCTCCAGGGTTATCAGGAAGCCAGTCATTCACCCCTGTGATAAGCATTTCAGTGACAGCATCCTAATACTGCAGCCACTGTGATATACAGAGGAAACCCATCCCCAAAAAGCCTTCACCTAAGACAAGAAAGGTATTTAGATGGAAGCTTGCTAGCTTCTAAGGAAACACAAATATATTGACAAAAGTGTTTTCCAAATCAAGTTAATGAATACCCAAAATGCAAGCAAAATAGATGACCTGAGGAATTTAAAAGTAGGGTGGGAACAGGAGGCATCAGGCACCGAGTTGCATGGATGGCATACAGGGATGTTTCTGCACAGTTAAAGATTTTAAAAACAACTGGTGGGACAAACAGTAACCCAGCTAATCCTTGGTACTGGCACGCTGCCTATTTTGAGAGAGCAGCAGCTGGTGAATCTGACGTAAGTCTCTGCATCCAAAGCAGGAACTTACTGTAATGAAACCACAGCCCACATTGGGAAAAAAGACTGTAAAGTCGACAAAAAAAAAATTTAAAAAATCAGGATCTCAATACACTATGTGCTACATTTCCATCCAAGTAAAATTAATCACAGAATGTCACAATTAGGCTGATTCAAAAAAAAAAAAAAATGAATAGGGGAAAAAAAAAAAGAACCAAACAACAACCAAAAAAGCCCCCAAAATAAAACCATCAGTTGGACTGAACTTCATGTTTAAAACTGAAAAACAAGAAAAACCAAAAAACAACAGGGTGGGGATAAAAAATTACAACCCTTGCATCTTCTTTGGTTTGAAAAGTACAAATCTAAGATCTTAAGTGGCATAAAAACACCATTCCAGAAGCCTGAGGCGCTAGGCAGAACTACGTGGACTGGAAAAAATAGGCACATTAGTGAACCACCTAATTCAGGATCCAGTTACCCTTCCACCCCCATTAGAGCACTGCAAGAATGTCAGTCCCTTTATCTGGGACACCGTGAGAAAAGCACCTTCTGATGAAAACATCCACACCTCTGTCTCCCCCTCATCCCCTCCCTCTCCCTGTCCTCAGAAGAGGGCCAGGTTCACGTGAGGCTCTGAGCAGATACTCATTCTCTGCATTTCCCTGACTAACTGGTTTCCAGGATTATTTTTTCTTTCTTTCTTTCAGAAAATATAATGGAAAAAAAAAAGGGGGGAGGGATTGAGGAACACAGTGCTTTTTAATCTCCTCTTAGCTGTTTGATAATAATTAGCATGGGAAGAAATTACCGTCTGCATAATGGCAGGAGCAGTCACGCAACGCCCCTGAATCTCATTTCAGGAATTCCAGTTGCTGCACCTGGTAAGGGTAATGGAAGGTGCTGATTTCATGGACAAAAAAATCCCTTAAAAGATCTTTAAATGGGCTGAGAGGCACACGAAGGGGTGAAGAGGGTTATATTTCATTTAGGGATGATAGAAGAGGAAGTCATCAGGTCATTAAATCGTTTAATTTGCTCTATAAGCAAATGAGTGCATAAACACCAGAGTTCTGGTCGTATTATCTCTGACTGACCTTCGGTGTCAAATATGCTCAGTTTAGAAAGAAAATGTTTTCTTTTGTCTTTAAGAGCCAGCCTTGTAAAAATAGCTCCGGAGCTGAAAGTCAAGCTGTGTTCTTTTTTGTTCATGCATCACCATAGAAATTGGTGATGGAAAACTTATTAGAAATTGTCACTGGAGTCAGCAGATACCGCCTTTCAATAATCTTTGGCAGTCGAGTAAGAAAGGGGCTGTTTTCCAGATCAGAACTCCTCTTGAAATAGCCAGATTGCGCCTCCGGGGCTGTGCGTGAAGCAAGGGCACGGAGAGGGGCTGGGCAGGATCGGGGGGATGGGACTGAAGTGCCTGGCTGTTTTTTCCCCTGACTAGCAGATCTTTAATGCACCGCATGCCCCCGCCCCAGCCACCGGCGGGATTTGGTCACGTTGTGAAGCCGGGATGAGCTGTGCGCTTGCCAGGAGCTCCCTGCCTGCCTTCTCCTGCGCCAGCCTCAAATGTGGCTCTGAAAACACAAGAAGCGCTCCGAAAATTTTAGCTGTTCTCATCGACCACAAGTGCTCCTTAGCCCTTTGCTAATCCCCTCCCTCGCCACAGCCTGTGCTGCACATTGCAGGGAGATGAACCTCAGTTTGGGGCAGGGAACTCTGCTGAAACCAGACCAGCCTCCAGACTGTCTTGATGCCAAGCCCGGTTCCGCTCAATGTTCAAAATCTTCACAGATTTCTCTGTGCAGCCAGAAGAACCAAGCTCAACACAGAAACTAAATCTGTCCCACTTCAACATCTTTCATTCCCAGCATTTAATTCCTAGCTTTTGATGCATGAGAACCAGCACTTCTCTAAATAAGCTTCTCCACTGCTTTTATGGAGTGTACAACACCGATCCAGGCTCTCCCGGTGCCGTTTGCTTTGGGATCACCATCATCCAAAGAGAAAGTCTGCTGCAGAACACCAGTGGCGGAAGCAGCTCCAAAAGGGAGTTTTGGGAAGCGTTACAGATCCAGTCCTGACCCTTCTCTGCCCCTCCCATGTAACACAGTAACTTGTCAGGTCTAAGGAAAATTCAGGCAGCTCCCAAAGGAGACACACTTCCTTCCCTGGAGAAAAGGCAGCTGGAAGTCTCCATTTAATTTCTGGAGTGCTTTGCATACCATGAGCGTTATGCATCTCACATTTTGACTTCGGTAAATGATTATATCATCATGGAAAAACATTATAAATATTACACTGAAAACAAACATAGAAGTATAATTTATAACCACTGACTCAGAACTAGCTGCCTTGGAACTCCCAGGCCATGGGGCCACCATTTGCCTCTGCTCATCATCCTGTTAACTTTATCTCCCACAAGTGTCATTTCAAGTGACATACTTGAAATCTCACCAAGTTTATAGTTAATGAAGTTGTTTAGCATGGATGAAATTATTTCATATTATATTCACGACAGAAATCTTGCATAAAATAATTTCATGCCTTAATATTCATAAAATTTCAGCATTCTTCACACAGGCTTTGCTTTAATTATCTGTAATGAGTAACTCTACCATTTAAATGTAAACTGAATCATTCTGGCACCATGAGAAGGGAGGAAGCTTTACACTGATGTGATGCAAATAGGTCAATGTAACATAATAAATGTAACACTTTCGGCTAAAAGTTGTCATTTTACTACTCAAATATTGAAGTCTTCTTTAGTGATTGATACAAAGATATATTTAAATAACACTCTGCGGTGTCCCTCACACAAGGATTAGAAACAGCCTTATCTGCCTGGTCTACAACAAGAGCTGGAGGATGCTCTGGAGGCTGGACACACCAGGAAGCTTTAAAGCATTCTATATTTTGGAATTCTGTCCTCAGAAGGGAGGAGCAGACTGCTAAATAAATGATTTTTTCTTCCAAGATATCCTCTGGGAAGGTTTCCTGGAAGGTAGCAGAAGTGGTTTGGGATGTGATTTCTCCAGCAGTCTTTGAAGTCACTCATTTCTGAAATAGAAGCTTGGAGACAAAACTTCCTTCATAATGAAAAATTTAGAGTGCAGGAAATGGGGAGAAGGGTGGGGATTTTTTGAAGGTGTTTAAGCGATCCTACTACTTTAAAAGATGTTTTACCTCATTCAAAACAACAGAGTATGTCTCAGAGAATCCGTAGAAACAGAGATGTTTAACATGAAAAATCAAGTGTATATTGACTTTTTAAAAGCACAGTGAGGTGAGTTTTTGGCAGATGCACACTGCTCCTTCTCCTTCGCAGGCAGGGCTTTGCATACAGCTTGTGGAATTTACCAGGACATCCCAACTGCATTTCGGGTGCAGAAGAGCACAGGCTCCACACACACACCACCACATCCTTCAGACTCATCCTTCAGACCCATCCCTCAGAGCCATCCTTCCTCCCAGACGTGTCCCCATCAGTGCCAAGCCAGCCAGAGCCCAGCTGGGCGCCCGGCAGCACAGACTGTCTGTGCTCCACCAGCTTTGACTCAGCTCCTGCCAGCTGAGGAGGGAGGGACTGGCCTGAGCACCAGCAGATAATTTACCAAGGTCTTCTGTTGCTCCTGAAGCTGATCTGTAATTTTACAGCATTTTGATTTTTATAGGAAGGCTTCTATTAAAACAGAAAAATCTAAACTCCAGCCTGGAAGAAGCTCATGTGCACGTTCAGAAGAGGAATATCTCAGTCACATGCATGTCAGGCCAACATTTCTTAAGCAGTTTATGAAATAATCCCTGAAATGTATACAAAAAGAAGTTTATATTTCACAGTTGTCCTCTTCCCACACCGTAATGGCCCAAGTTTCCAATCCTGCCGAAGGGTTTTGTTTTGTTTCATAAAATAAAACCACGGATTTCTTCCTAATAGGCCACTGAGGATCTGTATAGTGAGAGTGTTTCCCAAAGATCTGACATCCCTTCATTAAAATAGGTTACATCCCTGGCAGACTAAACGTTAACTTGAGAAGTCTAAACAGATGCTGTACAAGAAAATAAATTTTTCGAGGCACATGGTGAAATAGCAGCACTGCTGAAACCAATTGATCCGGTGACATTACAGCGAGAAGATGCTGTAGCTAAGAAAAACATCAACTTCATTTCAGCCCCAAACAAGTTATAACAGCAGCAATGTTGGCTCAGGGCATTTTCAAGGAATTAATAACCAGCCAGGGTTAGTAGCCTGAGGCAAAGTCAAGGATTAAGCACTATGAGGATAAACACATACAGCAGCTTCAAATAATATAGTTGACTTCAGTTTAATCATTTTGTTTCACTTTCAAAAAAACCTATGATCTCCAGGCAGAAAATATAATTCATATCAGCAAAAGAATATACACATACACACCGCCCCAGGCAAGAGCTGAAGAGATAAATGGAAACACTGTAAAAAGTAAACATTTTCTTCTTAGCAACAGAAGGAGAAAGCTTCCATTGGCCACAATTAAAACAAACAACCAGGAACTCCAGAAAATAGGTAAATATTCCCAAAGGAGGATACAACAGAGCTGGAGAGGGACTTTTGCAAGGGCATGGAGTGACAGCACAAGGGGAAATGGCTTCAAAGTGACAGAGGGCAGGGTGAGATGGGCTATTAAGAAGGAATTGCCTGTGACAGTGGAGAGGCCCAGAGAACTTAGAGATACCACATCTCTAGAAATGTTCAAGGCCAGGTTGGATGGGGCTCTGAGCAACCTGGTCTAGTGAAAGACGTCCCTGCCCATGGCAGAGGGTTGGATGATCTTTAAAGGTCCCTTCCAACCCAAACCATTGCATAATTGCATGAAAAAATCCCCAAATGATGTTCATGACTGTATGGGAGAGGGAAGGTAACTTAGGTGATCCCAAAGTTCAACATTTCCCTCCAAGAATCGTGTACCAACCTTCTACCACAGCCTTCACCAGCCAGAACTGCTCACAAAACTGACTGAATACACTGATGTGTTTATGCTTCCTTTTTCTTCTCAGCTAGCAAATAAAAAATCATCTCTGCTATTTCTTTTGTTTGGAAGGACTACATACTTCTTTTCACTAAAATAAATCAACCCAATGAACTTAAGACTAATCTGGAAAACGTGTAGTCAGAATGGGATTCAGATTTTACTAACTGGTAAATCAAAAGCATCTCAAAGGCACTGCCATGAGCCTTAAGTTTAAAAGTTCCAATAAAGAAGCTAAACAACAAAACTGACACTTGAATTTTTAATACAAGTATTTCTTTGAGTCACTCAAAGTCAGAATTGAGTAACTGTAAGACAGCATGCTTCAGCATCTTTTTATTTGAGAAGGTCTAACCAGTTGCTATCCTAACTCAGAGAGCCTGCAGCTGGAATGTTTATATTTATTTTTGCAGATCAAGAGGAGAAAGAAGCCTCTTCTACCTGGGTGACTTTTTAACACTCACACCTAAACACAGTACATGGCATTTGCTCTTTTGCAGAAGGTAATTTTTTTTTCTCTTTTTCTTTTTGTAAGCAAGGAAAAGTCACTCTCTTACATCACTGAAGATGTTTAAAGGACATAGTAAAATTCTGATGTTACTTAAAATTACTTTAGGGCTCTTCTTTCAGTATTAAATACAGTATAGAAAACTCACAGTTGTTAACTATGAAGATTCCGAGTTGAATCTTTCAGACAACATTTCTCATTTATTACCCAGAGAGTTAAATATTAAGGTACAATGGAAAAGTTATTCATCTTTTTAATCTCTAATTTATATTGATACGCCGATAGAAATACATTCATTGTTATGATTTACTTTTTAAAATGTATCAAAAGCTAGGAATTTTTAGACAGGTTTTGGATGCTTAAAATCCAAAGCGAAGTCAGAGGATGCATTGTCACGGACTGAATTAAGGCCTCACTGTAAGCTTTTGTTTGATCACTCTTTGTTCAGAGACATGACAGTCATATCCCTAGGGATTTGTTTGATTGGAGTTGTTTCTAGTCAAAACATTTCTCATGTGACCAGCACCTCCTGACTCTCCCCGAAAAGCCTGTCAGTGCCTGGAACAGCATCATCCACCTCCCTGAGCAGCAGCTTTAGTCCAAGTTCTTACAATATCCTCCTGTAGCTCCGAGGGAATAGCATCCCTGAAGGCTGAGACAGTATTCATGCATGAATATCTCCCAGGGATGGTGGAAAGGTTAACATTTGGAGAGCACAACCAACCATCTTGGTGAAAAAAAACACGCACGGGGGAAAGAAAGACAAAACTTGTCAGTTATTGAAGACAGAATGGAAAACTCAAAAAAAAAAAAAAAAGACAAAAAACTTTCAGGGGCCTTACAGTCTGATATTAAAAAAAAAATCAAATGCTGTAGTATTTTACTGGAAGTTCTTTTCACAATAGCTGGTGATGAAGAATGAATGGATGCCATTCCGAGTGCCGAGACACGTTTTCATTGCCTCTTATAGACAGCATATTTCTGAATATTGAGCTATATCCTTCCAATGCTTTTCTACCTATAAATTCTGCACTTAGCACAGGGTTATCCATTTGGTGAATTGCAAAAGCACATAATAAAATGCGTTTTATCATGTATATGTGACAGCTTCACTTGCTGTTAAAGTATCTTCCAAATACTATCATGCTCTTGAAGAGCTCTAAAAATAAACATCAAATCCCAACCACAAGTAAGAAGCTCTATCCTTCTGAACAATTGAGTGTTGCCACAACTTTACCCCAATCTCCAAGTACAATTATTCAGTTCAAGTCCAGCTTTTGCAGGGAATTATCCCATAAATTTTAAGTGTCAGGTGCATCTTGTTTTTTACCTCTCAGGAACAAGCGGTCATCTAATTTTTCACTTCTTAGACAGAACAGTTTCCATGCCATCAATACACAAAGTTGATAGGAAAAAACCCATGCCAACAAACTTGTATTATGAAAAAACCCCATGCCAACAAACTTGTAATAGATTCAGGCTTATACATTAAGTTTTATTTCTGCCTTTACTCCTCACTCCAACATACTAGTCAGTCTCCATGTTTCAAAGGAGGATTTTTCTGACAGCTCGTGCCACCAGTTCAGATGGTTTAGCTGCCTAAAACAAACAAACAAAAAAAAGAAACACCAAAAAAACAAAAACCAGAACAAAACAAAACAAACAAACAAAAAGGCAAAACCCACAAAGTATCAAGCAAACAAGAAATCCCACGTCTTCTTCTCAGAGGTCATCTGGTGTCCTCCCAGACACTTGAGTGCTGGCCACCAGGGGAAACAGCTTGGCTAAAACCTGTCCTATTACTATCCAGACAAAGCACAATACTTCCCAAGTACTTATTTTTCTATCTTGTCAACATTTGCACAGTTTTTGTGTCTGGAAATTCCAGAGCAGCATGCACAAGCTGTCAGCTACCTTTATGCAATGCTGCATCCTTCTCAGAACTCATAAAACACTGATTCCTCGTTAGACAACAGAGCTGTCACATCAAAATACATTCAAACATTTAAATTGGAACACGTCGCTCACCCCAAAATCTCTTTGCAAAGCGTATGGGGCACTGAGTTTGTGACATTAAACAGACAGAACGGCTGTCTGCTAAAAGCAGCATCCATAATTAAGCAAGCAGAACAGATGAAGTGTGCTACAATAACAGGAAGGTGGGATTTCAGTCACCTCAGGTAAGGTTTCCACGGGTTAACGCAGCCAGCTCACATTTATCTGTCAGAGTTTCCTACAGACAATGGAAAGGAATAAATGGCTTAAGACAGCAATTACTCTAACTTATCTTCAGTTCCTAATTTAATCAAGCTGAATCTCTTTCTGTGATTTATTTCTCTCCATTGATTGTAACCTGAGAGATGTGTAGCTCACATTCAGGTGTGTAAAGGTTAGACATATAAGAGGAAGTAAGATGGAGCTTACCTTACTAACATGTTTCATCCTAAAGCATGAGATTGAGAAAAAAGGTTTCCTCCACAGCAAGCTCAAGGGATTTGAGAACTGTGGGAATGCAGTTTCACGAAAATACATGGTGCATATTGCTAGCAAAAACCAAGATCTTGCTATAAACACATGCACAGGAATGGTCTGGGCTTAAAAAACAAGAGTGTGGAGAAGCAGCATTTACAGCAGGAACAAAATCTGATCTGACAATTGATGGCTGTCACAGACAGTGCAGGCAACAAAATCCCTTGGACTGATGATCAGTGGATCCTATCACTCAAACACACAGATTTTTGCAGGCATGTGTCAAGGACCTGATGCAGGATTCCTGAGTCTCTGTTTATTCCTGCTCATGCCTTCAGGAATAAACAGGACATTATGTTTCTGGTCAGCTTAGCCAGAGCCCAACTAATCTTTCCCTCTGCAATAAAGAAGCCAAAAGAGCAGATGCAGAACACAGAATGTCAACGCATTTATACCTCACTGCTCTGGCAAGAAGTGTCACACAGCACACAGAATAAACTGGACTATGAAGAAACACCCCAGTGCATGTTTATCAATCTCCACACGATGTCCTGGCACCTGCCATCTTAGATTTCCATTAACTGGAAATTCCAGTGAGACATAAGGCATCATTTGGGCAGTTAAGGACCAGAAGATGGCCCAGAAAAGTTGTAGAATCTCCATCCTGGGAGCCATTGGAAGCTGGGCTAGACTCTACCCCAAGCAAACTGAACACAGGCTTGGACTGGAAGAGTCTAGAATTCCATTTCAAGGCTTTGTATCCTGTGCCTGTCCTTTCAGCAAACAGCACCATGCACTGCAAAACCACAGACAGGAAAGCAGTCCCAGTTGTACATCGTCCTGGTTTTGACAATTTTCACTCAGAGAGGGAAAAGCTCCCTTTACTCTTGAATAAACATGTTAGGAAAACTTGCAAAACTACCACACTTTTGGCCAAACTGCCATTTTGATTACATTTTTGAAGGTGTGAACATCTTTTATTATTCAGTTTATAAACCTGAATTTAGCACCTCTCCTCCTCCCCACCATCACACCACCCCCAGAAAAAAGAGTCATCACTACACATGGATCAACCACAAACAAAATCATTTAGAGGAACAGGGAAAATTCATCTTTTATCATCTGTGCCACCTAGCAACACACAGTACTGGATCCAAAACATTTGCAGTTCTGACACAGAGGAGCACATGAGCATCAGAATAGGAGAAGAGATAAAATCTCCTTTCCCATTTCAAAGCTTCCACAGGCACAAGAGCTTTCCATTAATTCTGAAATATTGTCATGCTCACAATAGAACTCAAATATTATTTTTAAATTGCATACTTGATTTTTGAGCAAATGCAGTGTTTGAAGGGGATTTTTTGTGTGTATGGGACTGATAATTTTATCTTCTATGAATCAGAACCAGGCCAAGTATTTCTGAGGTACGAAAAACCTTGCTGAACTTCACAATTAAATACAGGGCAACTCCACTTTGCCTGATCTCCTGTGTGCAGCAACAGAAACAGTCTTTCCTTTTTAAATTATTACAGATTTAAATGGACAGACTTAAAGGTTTTAAGACCAGACCCCTTCAAGAACATGAAAATTTCATCCAGAATAGTGAGTAAAGTATTACTAAAAAAATTAGCGTGAGCATAGGCACATGTAATTACTTGCATGCTATTTGTTTATTACAATTTATCAGTTAGCTACTTCAGTTCCTGAGCCAGGGACACAAACACTGACAGACTGCTCACAACAGATCCCAAAATTGCAGCACATCTGAGGACAGGCTTGAGGTCTCCTGGCTTCAGTGCTGTAGCACTGGAGTAACCTTATTTCAGTTTTTAAAATGTATTTAATATTTAAGCAGTGTTATCCATACAAACAATGCATTTGACTTTCAGTTCAATAGACAGCATGATATATGTAATTTTAATTATTTTTAAAAATTGCAAGGTTAGTCAACTACAGTACTTGGAGAGCCAGTCTAGAAGAAATGAAGTATTAAACATCTTTAATTTCAGTCAATAGTCTGGAAACTACTGTAGCTTTCCACTTTTTAGGCATTCCTATTCATAATTCACCACTGGATACAACAAAAACAATACTTTATTCATAAGCTAGGGAGTAGGTTCTGTGTCTACAAAAAAAAATTAATTTAGGATAAATTCTGAGACACTTTAAAAGACATCCCTCTCCTTTTTCCCTGGAAAAAAAAATCAGTGGAACTCAATTTAGGACATGGTCAAAGCACATTTAAAGATTTGTCTGGACAGATACATATATATTCATTCTGACATTTTCACCTTGATTTTTGACCAGCCATTTCCCAAACAAGGTATCTTTTATTTATCTCTCTCACTATCTTATGTTAGCCATTCTGGACAAAGGGAAGTTCATTACTCATCTTTAGATTGCTTTTTTAAGATTTTAAAATATAACATCTTTCCTGCAGCTTCTGTTGGGCTTTTTTTTGTGGTTTTGGTTTTTTTTTTTTTGAATTAGAATTTAAAACCAGCAGCCTGCTTTAACCTTTGCACGTGGAGGGGACTCCAGGAAAGCGATGAAAGGTTTGCCAAGAAAAAGGAAGAGGCAACACAGAGACCGGAATGGAAACGAGCACAGGAGATGAAGCAAAAAAAAAAAAAAATTGAAAAGAAGATCAGACATTAAGATGAATGAGGCAAACCAGAAGTTCAGAAGCAAACATCAAGATTGACAGCTGTCAGGAACTGAATCACCTATTCAATCAACTAAGCAGCTCATCATGGGCAGAAAAAGCTCCTCCAGAACACTTCATCAGCCTTCCCTTGAATCCCACTGAATGCAGCTCGGGGCTTGCTCTTACGTGAAACCTCATCTTTGCATTGTTTCTTCTTAAAATTCTGCGCTGCAAAGCAATAATCAGCAGTGACTGGTGATCCACTATAATTCAAAAATCCATGAAAACCTGACAAAATCGTGGTGTCGATTCACAAAAATGTCACACGGTAGCAATTACTGTCCTGAACTAGCACTCAAATTACATACACAGCACCTTGTCACCAAAATCAGAAGGAATATTTGTTTCTGCTTGAACAGGGGAAGAAAGTGAGCCAGATGTCTGCATGAAATTGCACTCTGCTACAAGTTCCTGTTACAGTTTTAAAGACAAAACTGAAAATGGGTGCAGGACATGCACTTTGCACTGGGTAGAAAGTTTGAGGGGTCAACCATGACCAGTGGGGCTTTAAGAAGGACACAGAAAGCCCCTCCAAACACAGCTCCAGAAGAAAGAGGGGATAACATTCTGTTTTTAAAAGCTTCTTGAAAGCAGAACTGGATTTGTTAAGACTGTAATAGATGCGCATAGATCAGTCAAAAAAAAAACAGTTAGCTTCTGTTAAAACCAAGGAAACTTGGGCTCTTAATTTTTGGTACTTTGGGATTTGCAAATGATTTCACTTCAGGTCAGAAAGGTTTGTGGAGCAAGTAACTCCTGTCCAGGTTTTGCTTCCACATCAGCCTCATGATCTCTACTCCTGCACACTGCTAAAGGTCCTTACACATCAGGAAAAGGGAACCAAAGAACCAGAGACATTCTTTCACTTCAGCTTTTCCATTGCCATGTAATGCACTTAATCAATATTTATTTTGGCACAGGAGAAGAGAATATACGACCTTTGTTTAGAGAGCTGATTCTTAGATTTCAATTATCAACAGATCTGTGCTGGTTAAAGACCTTTGAGAGGATTTTAATCCAGGGAAGCAATAATGCAAGCCATAAACCAGAAAACCCAGCACTCTGCATTAGTTCATTTCAAAGTAAACAGAGAAATTAAATGATTGCTCTATAATGTCTCAGAGACTGCAAAAACAATGACAAAAGGGTAACTACCATAATGATGTAAATGTTTTTATAGGATCCAATTAAGACACTGCAGTGTCGTTTTGCCTTTTAAGTTCTGTTCAATACTTTATCCGTGTCTCATATCCTCACCCTCTCACTTCTAAGAAAAAATTTAGCTTATTAGCTTGCTTTTACTTCTTGACACAAGAATCATTTTCAGTTTGATGCAAAAAGTGAAGAGCTGAAGCTTTTAGCTCAGTTAGCAATTTTCTATTCCCATCCAACCTTCAGACCAGCTTGGAGAGACAGGGGAAGAGAACACGGTACAAATCTCAGGGCTGTGGTTGACTTTCCTGGGACTCTGATATGAGAGATGGGATGCTCCAGAACTTTTGGCTGGTTAGGCACAGCCAGTGACTGCTACTTTGTATAATGAGTATCTGACTTATTTACAACAACCCCAACTTCCAATTCTTCAGAGAACAACCAAGTTATAATATTCTACCAGTAGTTTTTATTATTCACTAAGTGCCTTCTCACCATAACCACTTATTACTCTATTTTTTTTTATTTACCAGGTGCCTTTTTTCCCCTGGATACACAAAACACTTTACACGAAGGATAATTCCCTTTTCCTTTCCTCAGCTTGATCTTCTACGTTGAGTTCATTTTTTTCTGAACTCTTCAGAGTACACAAGTTTACTTATCTATCATTTCAGCCTGATGCCCTAAAACAACATATATACTAATAAATCTTCAAAAAATGCAAATGGCCAACAGATTCATCAACTGACTGCATCTCTTTGTTCACGATCCTTTAACCAGTTTTCAATATATTGCAGAGTGTCAAACAGCACTCAACAGTAATTTATTTTTCAGGACTCTTACTTCATGTGATGCATACAAAAGGCTGGGATTCAATCAGACTACCCTATGTTCTTTGTGCAAAACTTTTAATAATCTCAAAAAGCGCTTTTTTTTTTCTCAGCAATGCCTGATTATTTCACCTCATCACACTTACTGCTCACAGCTCCATTATCCTCTGGCTTTTTTGTTTTCCCTTCCCAAAAGGGAAGGATTTAATTGGATAGTAAAGACAGTTTTTACTCAATAAAAAAATTAAGGCTATTTTCTTCACTGTTCACCAGACTTGAAATACGAATCCCCACTGTTCCCTTTGCTGTTCTCCAACAGGATCAGCCTAAGATATGTCTGAAGGTAACTGCAGTAATTGCATGAAATGAACTGATTTCTTACAAGCTGATGATATTTGGTCACCTAAACATGTCACTTACCACACAGAATAATTTTTCCACCCAGCAAAGTCTTCCTTGGGTGTATTGACAGGCTCTTCATCGCTTTCTAATTGCCTTTGCCTCTTTCTCACTGAAGGCTGATCAAACCCAATTCCAATCTCTTTCCACTGCACTGGCTAAAGCACTTTTACTTCTTCAGTGAGGATAAAACACCCACTGTTCACACACCTCATGTCTGGATGTACCTTACCAAACAATTATTGCCTGCATCCTTGCCTGTGCCAGCCTCCTGCTCCATTCCTGGCACTATTTTTGTTTATGTGTGTTTTGCTTCAAAACTCCTTTTCTTTTCTCCTTAGGTTGTTTTGGTTTTATTTTTTCCCCTCCTTTGCATTAATTTGTTTTGCTTCTAAAATGGAATGTAACAGCTGGTTAGTAGTTCATAGCCCATTTATAGTTTATTCACCTTTTGTTGCTCTACGTTTTAGTTCTCCTTATTTAAATGAGCATTATGTGCTGGGATTTCAGCATTAAATAAATGCTTTTCTGCCCAGTTTCACCTCTTACGAGTTCCAAACCCATGAAAGACGCTATAAACAAAGACCTACAACAGAACATATAAAGCAGCACTTAGAAATCCAGTTTGCCAGTGATGGATTAGGGATTTACATTCCCAAACTACCAAATACAGTGGTCTCCTTGACCACCCAGCTACAGTGGGTGACAGATTAAGCAGTCTTCCTGGTTACATATCATTAGTGGAAATCAAAGTCATGTCAGATATTGATGGTAATACCTTTCAAAGGTACATTACTGGCCAAGCTTTATGAGCAGCTTTCACATTAATTATTCAGGGAACAACAACGCTTAAAATATATGCATATATATACTCTTGGATCCTTGGACTATATTCATCACTGATGATTTGGAAGGAAAGGAAAATGAACTCAAAGCTAACCTGTACAAGGAAGCAGTAAGTTCAGGCTTCTCAATCTATAGATTTACTATTGTAAGTCCATTACATTAAAGTGCAGTAAGACATCACAACTGCACAAGCAAAAACTCCTAAATACCTAAATTCTAGCATTAAATAGCACAACTCTTTTTCTTTAGATATTGCAAACCTATTCAAATCAGTGACAAAAAAAATTTAAGTATTTAAATTTCCACTTAAAGGCATGCAGTCATTCTGGGTCATGTTATTGTACGTTATCAATATGCTATTGATTAAAACTAATCTATTATAGGCACAGAACAATCCGGTGTTGCTGTGCATTTTAAAATCGAGAAGTGATGAAAGCGATTTTCATAGCCCATTTTAAACTTTCACTCAAAACATGTAGGTTAATGGAAGTTAATATAAACAGCATGGAACAGAAGGACTAAAATCTGATGAGAAACAATCAGAATAATTTGGTCTGCCAGCTGAAAGGATACACATGTACAACTAAATTGAACTTTGTTTATGCCTTTTGATTTTCAAGCCTTCTCTAAGATGATTACCCTATCCCCAGTCCTATCAAGGGAAAAACGCCTCCCTCTTTCTGAATCTGCTTCTAAATTAACTTTTTAAATATTGTTTTTACAGTATTAGGTATGTCACACTATTTAGAGTCTGCTCTAAACATCTGCAAAGAAAATGTACCTCCCACAACTCCTCTCCTGCTCCTGACTTTCTCTACATCTGCTACTATTATTTTTATAGTCTCTGATTTGTTCTTGCCATTTTTAGATGTAAACAAGATTTGGGGAAGCCCCTTTTTTTGTTTCTCCTCTCATATACCTTAAAGAAATGGGATTATAATTACAGTGCCAAACCATTTCTGCAGCTGCAAGTAGTACTCCCGGGCACTTCAAAAGAGTTCTTGACCAAAAAGAAATCTCAGATGCTTTATAAGAATAAGAATGTTCACTATGAATGGAATCAAAATGAAACATTACCTAAGTAGGGGTGCACAGCAAATGATGAGATTTAATACAGGAAAATAGCAAGGACTCCATGAGCAGTCTGCATTATGCTTGTGTTTATATTAAAAAACCTGCGGTGCTTTTTTACCCTTAAGCACTCGTTTCATTTTGTACACAAATTACATCCACTCTGCCAGACACCATTTATAATGGCAGACAATCAGATCAGACACGACACTCAAGGGTTTTTATAAACTTCACATTAAAGAAGCAGCATGTCAGTAGATTTGGCTACTACAGGTTTCCCCCATCATTTAATTCCCATTTGTCTTAAATTGGTAAATGGCTTTAAAGTCGTTGTACACGGAGCTCGTGTAACCACACCACAATGGTCCAAGCCTCTGGTTTTAGGAAATCACCTTGAAAAATCTGCTTTTGTGCCATTTTCCAAGTCCAGGGAATGTACTTCACATCAGAAAGTTTTCATTACAAGCTTCCCAAACAAATTTTTCGAGGCACAAAAATGGTGAAAACTTTAGTTCAACAGGTTTGTTTTGATGCAGCAGTGGTTTGTTATACACTGTGCTGAAAAAGGAAAAAAAACCATAGTACTTGATAGCAGAGTTATCAGAAGTTACTTAATTATCATACATGAAAAATGTTTTTCAGAAGTAGACTGCACTTCACTGCAAGTTGTGCTTGGGCACATTTTGCACAGTAAGGTTAGTATAACACAAATTATTCTGAAAAATAATTATATTATTCAGTAATTTTTTTACAGTTCCCTTTTTGAATCTTCATGTTGAGCCTCCACTTATCCACGTTTTTTATTAAGAAAATGGATACCTAATCTAATAATACCCCAGACACGAGTGGCTTCATGAATTGTAAAACCTAAAACTGGAAGAAAATCATAAATCAGAGCTCCTCTATTAACATCAGGAAAGGATTGTGGAAATTTCCATCCCCATCAAGTTCTGCCCTGAAAGAAACCAGATCTTTGACGTGACTAGCACAGGCTGCCCTCAAGACCATCAAGAAGAAGAATTAGTTTCAGATAGGGAAAGACTCAGGCCAGTAACAGTGCCTGGAGTTTCACCAGGAATGAAAGCTTGGACACAGGGATGAGTGGAGAGGTAGTGCTAGGGAGCACAAGAAAATTAATGGAATTCTCCTAAAAATGGCTGCAAATGAGAGGACTCTGAGTATTCAAAGCAGGGAAAGCAAACTCTGCTGTCAGTCATTCCAAGGGACCTCTGGAGCTGGCCAAAGGGAGTCCCTTTCTGTGGAGGTTTTGCAAAGGCGCTCACTGTCATCACCCATGCCGTGGCTGAAGCCAGGGAAGGATATCGGTGTTTAATGGACACAAAAAATCTGTCAGAACATGGGCTACAACATCTGTCAAAACATATCTTTAATAAAGGTAATGAAAAATTAGGAATTTTTAAATTAATTTAAAAATTCCTACTTTAAAAAGCAGGAATTTAAACCTAGCAAAACTCACTATTAAACTGGCAAAGTTCCTTGATTTGGTGGGGTTTTTGGAAGGATATGGCACGTAAATTTGTAGCCAGAGATTCTAATACTTTTTTAACTCTTCTAGAATTTGTTTTATCAGGTTCACAATTAGTTTATTATATGTCAATAGTCTTCACCCAGCAGAGAATCACTGTCCATCTGTTAAGGAGATGCAAGCCCCTTTAATACACTTCATGACTAGGACATGGAAACTGAGGCTAACTTTTGTCTGCTGCACATTACAGAATAATAATTCCATTTGGGATGCAGTTCCTAACGATTTGAACAGGCCAGTAAAGCACACACAGTAAGGCTCTAGAAGCCAAGGGATCTTAGGTTTCATTGTCAATGTCTAAACCAACACATCTACAGAACGACAAACACATTTTCCCACATCACAAAGCACATTTTGAGAGCTGGCTAGCTCAAAGTTCGGGGTGTGGTTTTGGTTGTTTGGGGTTTTTTTTCATCTTTCTTAATTATGTGGTTCTGTCAATCACATAAAATTCCCTCAAAATAATGACCATAAAGAAATAGTGTCATTACTAATCACTGAATGATCACAGGCAAATGGAACCCCAGCAACAGTATCTGACAGCTCCCAGGGGATACAAGTGCTGTCAGTCCAGAAGCTGCCACATTAAGAAGTCCCATAGCTGAGCTGTTCTACCGATAAAGAACTGAAAGGTGCACAGAGCTGTGAAGAAACAAGTGGAAGAGTTTTCTGCAGAAAGTTTGCAGCAGCTGCTTTTTTACCTCGAACAAAAATATCTTTGTCTGGAAACAGCTCTGGGACCAGCAATGCCTTGCTCACTGTGTACCCAGTGCTCAATCCATGATTTACTATTGATGTGAATTGTTGGTGCTCTGCCCTGGTTCCTGTGCAGTCAGGCCCCCTCTCGCACTATGGTTGCATGCCACAGGCCCAGCAGCAGTATTTAGGATATCCAGGTATGCCACACACATGGAACTCCTCAGTTTTCCCAAGGCCAAGACAAACTGACTCTTTATGAGAAATGTTCTTCCAAAATATCAGTTAACTTCTTTAATGCAGCTGACATATGAAAGTCTCCAAAACGCTAATAAGCTTGAAAGAATTTATACAACGGAAGGCTTAGGGGTGACATTCCCAGCACCTGAAGGGAGTCTGCAAGAAGGATGGAGAGGGATTATTTACAAGAGCATGGAGTGACAGGACAGGGTGGAATGGACCCAAACTGACGGAGAATTGGTTTGGATTAGATATTAGGAAAAAATTCCTTGCTGTGAGGGTGGCACTGAAATAGGCTGTCCAGAGACATTGTGGATGACCCATCCCGGGAATTGTTTAAGGTCAGGCTGGATGGGACTTTGAGAAACTCAGTCTAGTGCAAAATGTCCCTGTTCATGGCAGGAAGTTGGAACTGGATGATTGTTAAGGTCCCTTCCAACCCAAAACTTTCCATGCATGATTCTATGCACTGATGGAATCAAAACCTGCTTCAGGTGAAAAGGTAGGTGCAAAAGCAGCAACCTCTCACAGGGGAGGATGTGAGGATCAGTGAGACAATTTGGGCTGGTGGAGAAGGGCACCTGTGAACACAAGAAACAGGGGCAGCACTTAACCCTTAAGTACTACATTAGTGCTCTGAGGAAGAAAAGGAAACTTTGCACTTGACCAAGGGAATGAGAGAGCTACAAAGAAAGAGGCTATAATATATCCTACAAGGCTGGAAAAGTAATACTGGAAAATAAGGAGCTTCTTCTTTCACCTCACAGTAACAATGAAAAAAGTATTTAAACCTGATTAGAGCGGTCTATTCTTCCTGAGTATTAGAACAAAGACAACACTGCGCTCAGATTGAAGGGAACAGAATCTGTTAAATATCAAATATAAAGATAAAAAAGGTTTATGAAAAATTATCCAAAAAGCTAACAGTGCACCTTTCAGAGGCATAAGTAATATATTAATAACTCTGAAGGAATACAAATATTTGTTTTTTACACCCTTGATACAGCCCAATAGAATAAGCCCTGACAGATCAGCATTTATTTTGCTGACTATTGGGTGTCCAAATTCTTCTGTTGCAAATCATTCCAGAGAATTGAGGAGGAAATACTACACAGCTCTGCCAGTCACAAGCCAAGGCTGTAATGCAGTGCCAGGTAACCAAATCCTTCCCAGGACTGACAGCATTCTTCCATCCAGTGGCATCAGGACACTGTTGCAGAAAGGCTCTGACTCCTCTCTTCACCTAAATTACTTTTACATCAACAGCTCCTACTTTCCTGCTGTCAGCTACCTAACGATGAATTGATAATGCATTTTGATGAAGGACAGTGTACAGATATAAATAAAAAAGTATTGATGTTGCTTCTATACTTCATGATAAAGATTTTCTTCTTTTTATTCAGTTTGGAGACTTACACAAGCCATTAGCTGGATTTCCATTTCAAGAATAAATTTACGGTTCACAGAGACGTTATTTCAAAATCAGAAGCTTGCTGAAGATACTGGGATATAGTGCATGTGAAAGTGCTTTCCTAGGGTTCAGGGGGCTTTTGATTTGTTGGGTTTTTTTAACTACCATAGCAATGATGTCAAGTCACCCAGAGCTTCTCATTTTTGTGCAACACGCGTCATTCTCTGAAAAAAAGTGAAATAGTGCAGGTGTGCAAGTAATAAGATCTTATAAAGGAAAACCATTCTTGCTCGTAAAGTAAAATGATCAAACAGCAACTTAGTCCTGCTGAATTCTGATACAAACAGGCAAACCACCAAGGCCTATTCCACAAGGAACCCATGTAAGTCATCAAGTGAGCCGTATTTCCTTTTTTAATTTAAAAAGTTTCATTTTCTGGAGGAAGAATGCAGATATGTTTTTAATATCTGTCTGACTATTACATGTATGAAGAAGGGCTTTTATGAATAACTACCAGGAAGCAGGCACGCCAACCGCAGATCTCTTGGCTTCACCTCACCGCCGCGGAGGGAAGCGCACGTCTTTCATCGAGAGTGGCAATATATTCTTCCAGCTTACTACTTTACATCCTCTCTGAGGCTTTTAACCACTGGACTGAATCGTGGACAAAGGAATGGGATGCCCAGAACGAAAGGCACGGGGGAGCAGCAGCTCTTTATCCACTCCCTGCGATATTCTCCTGGCGGTGTGAAGCGAGGCGCCCAGCGCCGCTCGATGCGGAACGGCGGCGCGCAGCGGAAAGGACCTTTCCATCAGACACCTCCAAAGACCCTCCTATTAGCAAGACTTAAGGAGGCCTTTGTCATCTCAAATATGCTCAGCTGCTCACCGCACGGCGAAGCAGTGTAAGAACCATTTAAAGATGTGTCTGACATCATTAATCTGTTTGCCCTCTGACCCGCTGGTCTGAACTGTAACTATGGTGACTAAAGCTTGACCTCACTATGCTGAGAAACTTTAAAGCTCCGCAGTATTTTGGGTCACATTGTTAGGATGAACAAAGGAATAAAGAAGAAATGTGACAGTTTCCTGGGAATTAAGGTCAGCGGGTCAATTGCCCTAAAGCTTTATTGTTATATGATAAGCAAGGCTAGCTGAAATAATTTTTCAGCAATTAGAATTTTCAAAAAAACCCAAACAACAAAATCTAGAGCTTTTGTTGTCTGAAGTAGAAAATTGGTCTCTGTAAAAGCAATATATAGCCCATCATTGAGCAAAATTACTCAACAGCCTTCCCTGTAGCATTAACAGCAAAAACACTGGGAAAAATGGGCAGTAGGTATAATTTTCACATTCTCATATCAGGTTTATTGTTTAAGGTTTGGGGGGCATGTGAAATGTATTTATTAATGAGTTTCTGGAATTGCATTTGCTGAAATTGTCAGTGTTTTCCATCCTCCCTTTTCAAATGATTCATGAAAGTAGGTGGGAATAAGCAGTCCGAATACACTGATTTGGAACATCTGTGTAAAAGCAGCGTATGTCTTAGGCTGGGAATAAATACAGTATAGGGGCTTGTCTTAACTAAATACTATGACAAATACCAATCCAAATATTTACAGTCTATAAAATTAGGCTTACTAACACTGTTTATACAGTAAGGTAGTATGAAGCAGTTTTCACTTTAATCATGCATCAGCAAAATTCATAGGTGTCTCCTCCATTTTATTAGAGTTTCTACTTTATCCTATAAAATTATTCTACATCAGAATTAACTCATTATAAACATATTTTTAAGCCAAAAAGTTTTTCAAATTTTAGGTATTCCAACCCATACCATGCAGGTAGACGAATGTATCCCACAACAGCAGCTAAAAGGCAGATGGATGCAAAAGATCTAAGTTGTGTATTGAGTTACCATGTTGGGATTTTTTTAATTTTTCACACCATTACTTAAGAAAAACTATTGTAATGCAAAAGTGCAGCATGGACTGGGCATAACATGCCAGTTTAGCTGAGCATATCACCCACAAAAGTATAAAGTCTATGAAGGAAAAAGCACAAAAACTAAAGTTTGTCTTCTTTCACAGTGGGAAAATTAAACATATCTCAACATAGTGTTTTGGGGTTCTCCACAATTAGTATATTTTATTTAATTATCTAATAATTATGTGAGTGGATGCGAAAACAGTGGCCCTTGTTTATTAAGAAACATTAATGTAGTACGGAAGGACAGTGCAGGGAAGAAGTACCAGCTCAAGCTTCTTACAACTGTTAAAGAATACAAAAACAAAATTCCAGGCACTCTGCAAGATAGCACTTTCTGCTTTTCTTTTCTTTTTAATACTCCACATGTGCCTGAAAAATAGAATTCTACAAAACTGCTTTTAGAAGGTATGTAGACTGCCAGTCTGACAAAAAAGCATGGCTAAAATGATGCCAAGGAGTGAATGGCCATCAGTAAAGAATTCAAATTTTGTTTAATTCTTTTTTATTCTGAATTCGCCCTGTAGGCTGAGCACAAACTGAAGGAATCACTGCTGCAGCTGTATCCATCCTAAGGGAAAAATGTTAATGGCTCTAGAAAAGCTCTAAGGAAAGAATTCAAGACCTAGAAAATTTGTTGCAAGGTGGGCAAACAGAAGAATGTAATTAATATACATCCAACAGCAAGGTAGGAGTGATTTACCTGCAGCCATCAAACCCCAGAATATGTGATAACTCTTATCACCTAGATTACTCATCTTGCTGAGAATATGCAAGGCCACTGCCACCAGGCAGATCACAAACTGGAACAGGTTTAAACAGCCAGGGCAGTTTGGAGGACAAGTATGCAGCAGTTCATATCTAAGATATGCAGCAGACTCTTCACCTTGGAAGACAGGATGCCTTTTGAAGCTGTGTCCGTGACAGCTGTGACACTAAAAAATAGTGTCAAGAGGTTATTTGGGCCTCATTATACAGAAAGTCACTCTAAATGTCACAATGGCACACCAGGTAATTTTCATCTTCTCTCAACTTGATACAAAACATTTAAGAGTCAAAACACCTTTGCTGTTAATAGAGTATCCTTTTGAAATCACTCCATTTTAGCAGTTTTAAAAACAATCACAAAGTAACAAACTTGGCAACTTACTGCATAAACCCACAGTGCTGAAACTTGCACAGAAGGGGGGCATTCCCAGGTGCCACAGTCCCACTACCCACAGATGAGCGAATAATTACTCTGGAAGTCAAAAGAGACCCTGGAAAACTTCTAAAACCTCAACAGTTATTACTTTCTATACAAGAGAATCCCATCTGAAGTCACACATTGAAGTACTACTGAGTTGGCACAGAAATGGATTAAAGCCAGGAAATTCTAAGTTTAAGCTGACTCGCCATCCTTAGCACACTCTATTGTCCTTTATCCCTAAAATTTAATTAAACCTCAGTCCTGACCAGTTGTAATAAGCAGTACTGAAAACTGATTATCGGAATTGCTTTCCCCCGACAGTCTATTGTGCTACACTTCCTCTCTGGAAAACACAAAAGACCCAATGTACATTTTTCTTTCTCTGTGAAAAGAGGGCTGGGGGGGGAAAAAAAATCCAGTCTGAACTTTTATTTAGTTGCCAATTGTGCTGTGGAATGAAACTAAGCATTTTCTTTTAAAAGCTGATTCAAATTCAGTACTTAATCATGCCATAGCAGAGCAAGAGCAGCAACAAATTATGTTACAATTACATTAGAAGTTCTTCTATAAGATTTTGTTTTCAGTCACTTCTAATCTTTCAATAGCTGCTGTTTCTAGGACTGATGTTTTCCTAACAGTATTTGTGCCTGCAACTAACTACTCTGATCAGAAACATTTGTAATGTAAGGAAAATATGTATGTGCACGTGTGCGCAGAGCACAGACAGGGAGAAAAGCACTCCCATTTGATTATAAAAAAAGTTCTAGAAGTCATAAAACATTTCCTTCATTCTTCTATGTGCGGGTTTTTTTCCTTATTCCAGGAGATTATTTACTCCTGTACTAACCAATTTGTTTTCTCTGCTGCAGGTCACTGCAATATATGATTACAAAGTAATGGTTTTAAAATTTAAAATGCTGTGGACTCCACTTCAAATAACAGACCCAAAACACAGGCCTCAAGTGCCTACATTAAAGCAGACTCACCACTAACTGGATGGATGACTAAGCCAGAAAAAGGTAAAAGAGCTGGCAGGTCACAGGACACACAAATTGAGAGCCCAGGTTTTAAAATCCCTCTTTGTCTGCAGCGCTCTCCCTCTTACCCAGAAAAAGTCAGATGACTTGAAGATACCAAATCACATCTGTTTTCCAAACAACACACTAATGCCTACAAAATTTATAACACCCACTTTTAAAACAATACAGAAGACAGCTCAGCCTGCAAATCCAAAAACTTTAAAGGAATCCTAATTAGCAAGTTCAAAAAGATGCCTATAATCCAGGCAGCATATCACTGCCATGAGATGAAATAAAAAATACTTATACAAAGCTATCTATGGTATTACAAGGATATCCAACAGAATTCGAAAGCCTTTGGGTTAAAACTATTAAACTTGCAGAGCTTCAAAGAGGAAAGGTACAACCCTTCACAGGCCAGCAACAGGTCAGTGCCTGTTACAGCGATGCCTCATCGTTCCTCTGGTAAATGACTCCTGCTTTGGCAGCCACGGCTGCCTTCGTTCCCATCTACCTCTGCTTTTTGCTGCAAACACAACACAGCAACGTGTTTGCTCGCCAGAATGAAAATGCAAATCCCTACCATGTCCTCCTGGCGCTCTGGCCCAGCTTATGTAAATGTGTTTTCCTAGTACACAGCATTCTACAGATTGGGGTACCACGGCAAAGGCCAAACTGATATTCCCTGTGTTTCTGCACAGCATTCCTGAGGTTACAGAGGTACAGTGATGTTTTCCCAGCAGTAACTCCAAAAGCAGCTAATGGTAAATGTTAATAACTTCTCTTCACCTCTAAGAAGGGAATTAACCCAAATCACCCTAGGAGGAGAAGGCAGGTAGATTTCAGAGCTGGCTACATAGGATTAATAATCATAGAATCACAGAGCATGCTGAGCTGGAAGGGACCCATCAGGATCATTGAGTCCAACTCCTGGTCCTGCACAGCACATCCTAAGAACCCCACCACGTGCCTAAGAGCACTGTGCAAATGCTTCTGGAGCTCTGCCAAGCTTGGTGCTGTGACCACTGCCCTGGGGAGCCTGTTCAAAGCACACCCACCCCATGGGTAAAAAACCCCCTTCCCATGTTCAGCCCAAACCTCCCCTGACTCAGCCTCATTCCATTTCCTCGAGTCACTGCTCACAAGAGTGAAAAGATCCTGCCCTGTCTCTGGCAGCACCCACTGCTCAGGGACTCCCAGAATAAGCGCTGCACATTTCATCAATAGTTACACGAGACTGTTTCTACTTGAAACCTTAAGTAACGCAAGCACCACATTGTGAGAGCGAAGGGTTGCTACAGTCACGACAAAATGAACAGCTGCCACACAATTTGATGAAAGTGCCAGTTTCCCATGCCAATACCACAATCCTTTCAATGAGGCATTTGGCCAACATATTAAAATCCTTAGACCATCGGGAAAACAACAAAGTAATTCCACAGTAACAGCCCCAGCATGTTATGGCATCTATTGTTATTAAAAATACAGCAGATGTAGAATTACGGGTTACAGAAAGAGATGAGTATTTTTTCTTAGTTTCAGAAATTGAAAAGCAAAGAAGAAAAATGTTTTTGTAGTAATATGACAGGCGACATAAACCGTAAGAAATTTGACAGCTGCATATGCCGATCTCATACGTTTACTACGAACAAGCCCATAAGAGACCTCTGAGGCAGAAGTTCACAGATGCAGCACTGAAGCCAGTTTTGAACGGTGATGGTGGGTGGAAAACCATAACTAGCAGGCAGCAAGGCTTTGCAGTTGTTTTGCAGGCAGCTCAAAACAGTGAAGTAAATAAACAAATAAGTGAAACTGAGCCAGCAGCAATTTGTGACGTGCAGTGTGACTGGCTGTCAGTCAGAGCTGGCTCATCTGCTCTTCGAGAGGATGGATTTGACTTGAAACCGTTCCATGCACACATACACAGAAAGTTTCCATTAAATCCATGGAGACTAAATAGAGCACCTAATGAGACTTAAAACTTGACTTTTCACCTCTCTAAAAACCATATCTGCAGTCCAGTTAAAGCTGACCTCAAAAGCCAACTTCAGCTCCACAGTGCAGCAAAGTACAGTGGAAGAGGGTGGTCCCACAGGCACCAGCACTTGTCTGGCTCCATCGTGAGCTGTATGGAAAAGCAGCACCAGCAAAACATATCTCATTCTAGGAGGAAGTCTGCATTTTTGGCAGCTGAGCTGACTAAAGGCCTGGCCAAACACAAGCTGATGCAAAAGTGGAGATGGGGCTGCCCTCTGCAGCAGCAGCCAACCAGATGTACTGCACAAAGCCATTTTTAGACGCTCTTGCCTGGAGTATTGAGCATCTGAACTCAATAACCTGAATCCCTTCTGTTATGTGCTTCTAGGCTCCACTGTGTGCACAGAGCACAGAGAGCACGGAGCTGACCCGGCACAGGCTCAAAATGATTGTGGCTGAACAATCCATAGCAATCACGACTTGTTCGCTAAAGAATTTACAATTGCAATCAGAACCTCTCTACAACCCCTGGGAAAAATGATCAAGAAGAAATGAAATAGGCTTTGTTATATCCACGAACAATAACGTAAAATAACATCAACTAGAAATAAAGACAAATACTAGGCAGGCTAACAACAAATGGAGTTTTCATTTCTCACTGGGGCTATTTTTAGATACATTCATATTTAAATATGAAGGTAATTTCCCAGTGCAGCTGTTAACAGTTCTTCCTGAGCTTCTCTTGGAGTTTGGGTGTTGCATCTGCTGGCATTTGCAAGGCAAACTTCTGGTTTCAGTGCATTAGAACTACAAAAGCAGATGTTTCAAGCATCACCTTCAAAAATCGTACTTTGCATCTCAGGGGGTACCATGGTCAATTTATTTGCAAAAGGTTTGAGGTTTTATGTACAAAACTATGTTGCTATTGTAACAAGCATCTTGCATGGTTTTTAATCTATGCGAAGACACACTGAGGTACATATCAGGTGAACAAAACCTATAAATAATGCGCTAGTTTGGGCTGCTGGTGGTTTGAGAAATGCATGATTTTAAAGAACCATTGCTAAGGTCAAGAACTACTTCAGTTTTAATGAGGGACTCTGTCTGCTTCTCTCATTCAAATGAAGATTTTGTTTTTTCTTTGTCAATAAGTGGTAATTAAATAGTTCTCACACATTCTACTGTATCTGAAAGCCTGCTTACGTGGAGAGAGATACAGTAATGCTTTAATTAGGACTACAGACATACCATATTTGATTCAGATCATGGGTTCAGCTAGTCTTGTCAATACCATCACCACATAGTCTGTAGTTTATGCTTTCACAGCAATGTGCAAAACCCAGTTTTGCACGGCTGAGTTTTTGTCAAAATACCTGAAGATTAGAAACAGATTTATATTCTGGTTTAAAAACCCATCTAGAGTACCAAGCAAAGAAATGAGAAGCCAAACCACTCAAGAGTGTATATCACTGATCTCTCTATCCCACGGCGTCACTTGCACTGTAATGACTGTGCTACAGGCCTGGTGTTTAACCTGCTGTCCTAGCAGAGCTATCCTGCCTTTGACCCTTTTTACAAAAGGGAATGGAGACAAAACCTCTGGTATCCAGGTATTACACAAACCCTCAGCGAAGAGCAGCGGCATTTAGGTGCAGAAGCAGGTGGAAGAGTGACGGTAAAGCAGCTTTGAAAATCTTTTTCCCCACCAATGAATTAGATACAAAGCTACTACAGTGTAGACCACTCTTAGGGGAGACCAAAGCACACTCAGCTAGGTATGTGAAAGGCAGGAGTTTGGTTTTCTTACTTGTAAGGTGAAAGGAGAAACAATGAACTCAGAGAAAGAGTCAAACTCTGTTCTTCACTAACAAAGCCACTGTTGTCACCCTCTTGAGCAAGTCAACTCTTACGTGCCGCACATCACACACAGCTACATCCATCCTGAGGTCAGCCAAAGCGCCTTTGTTTTCCTGAGTCACAGAGCTGAAGGTCTCTTATGGGTTCCTACAGGTTACTCCTCTTTAGGACTCCCAACACTTCCCCTAAGGCCTTGGGATTGGCAGCAGCAATTAGTGCGTGTTCACTGAAGGCCAAAGAACAAAACCTTTGAGGAAGGAGATTAAAGATGGATTAAGGAAGGGGAAAAAAAACCACAAAGAAAATGAGGAACACAGCTCCAGATACGAAGCTTGAAATGAATTTCAAATTCCAATTCCCATGAAAATTCAGCCTCTTACCACTTCAATGAACTTCATCCTCAGCAGCAGCAAGTCATACCCACTAAATAATGCATGTCCATCACCTGCTCAAAGTAATTCCCAGCTCTTAGGCCTTCTCCTCACTTCCCTGCTTACCAGCAAGTTCTGGGCAGACACCTGCTGGGGGAGAGCTTCTCTCACTCCTCAGTGTCCCTAGTCATTCTAGGTGTTGGAACTGGGTGAAAACTGAAGAGGGATTGCTCTAGGAATACCTGGGAAACCCTCCAACATGAATGTGCTTCTGAGACTCAAAGGAAATAGGATGCCTCTGCTGAGCGTGACAGTGCTTTCGGAATGAGATCTCCTTTGCATTTGAGGTAAATTTGAAACAAAATTTCAAGGGTAAAAAGTAAAATCTCCATTAATAATGTACTACTAGGAAAGGAAATGTGAAAGAACACACACATATGCTTTACAACTATTTTTTTTCCTGTTTAGTTTCAAGGATCTTTCCACAGCACATTCAGCCAGCAGATGCTGAAAACACGCCAGCGCCCACACCAATGCACACAGATGGTGCTGGTGGGGTTGAGCCTTCTACAAAACTTACTTGTCTTCTCAACTAAGATAAAGTTTCTGCATGTGTGTCCTTTTCCTGAGTCAGAATTTCATCACTACATTTCTCATGGCCAGGGAAATTTCAAAATTCCTGTTAACTCACTTTTAATGACCATATCAACCCATAACTTTCTGCCAACCCCATTAACTGCTGTTGTGCAAAGCCATTCCTGAAAAAGTCTCTCTTGCTGAACAGAAGACAGAATAATAACCCCCGCTCACGACTAAATAAATCTGTTCAGACAATGTAAACTTAGTCCTTCCTGAGAATAAACACTTTTGAGTTATTCATATATTCAACACTGGCACAGTCTTTCGTAATTTCAAACCCAGGTATTACACAAGCAAATCAGCAAAAGCACAGACTCCGGTTCATGGCTGGATGCTAACACAGACTAGACACAAACAACTAGGGTGGTGCATTTGGCCAAAATAGTGTGCTAATGCTTTGATTTGATTTGATTTGCCTGCAAAGCAGGGGGTGGACATTTTTGTAGAGATTACAGATCAGCACCTAATGCCTTCAGCAGCACTGTATATCCCCATACACTTGCTTTGTGTTTACCAAGAATGCTAAATATTCAAATTGGGGAACTCATACATTATACGAGGGCAGAAAACTTTGGCACTGTAATTTTACCAGATTAGACCTAAGTGAAACTGCTCAACTAATAGGAGCAGGAAAGAAATTAGGAAACTCTCTAACAAGTAAAAGGGGCCAAAGAAGGACAGCGAGGAAGTAAAAAAGAGTTCAGCAGAAGCAGCTTCTCCAGGCATAAGATCAATGCACAAAAAGCTGGAATGTGAATGTTCCCATGTGGGTTGATGTGTGGAGAAACAACTGTTGGGCACTGCGGGAGGAGGAGAGGAGCTGGGTAAGAGGCAGGGCGTATGCAGAAAGTTTGGCAGAGGGAGGCTGAGTACAGACAGAGGAAAGACAAAGGCGGAAAATCCTCTGGGGCTATCAGGAAGTAAAAACAAAGGGAAAGGACCAGAAGAACTATTTTCATGGCCTGCAAATAGACTTGAGAGACAGCATGTGACTTTCAAGCTTTCAGAATAAACCTATGGAGAACTGAGATTTATGAAAACTGCATATGGAAATATAACAAGAAACGTGAATTTTGCCCAACTGATTGTCTGACCAGTATCTAGACAGGCAACAGCAGGAGCAGCAATGAGTTCCAACATTAACAGGCAAAACAGGAACAGGGACAGAAAGGAGTCATCCACCCCAAACCCCTTTTTAGAAAGCCCCAAATCACCCCTGCCTTGCTTATATCTCTATTCTCAAAGGCTGGCTCTGGGCAACTCTTGCATAAGCAGCAAGCAAAGCTCCAAGAAAGAGCCCAAGACCAAAATTGCATCACATTTTTTTTCTTCCTGCCATTTCAGAAGGTTTTAGGCTGGGTTTTTTTGTTGTGTTTTTGTTGTTTTTTAAAAATGTATTTCTGTACTACTGGAACCCTTTTTATAGAGGCAGGTGTAAAAATGCATTTACCACTTTGTTCAGCTCAGTGTAGGCCTCATCGATAAAAACGTGAATTTGCAAATGCAGAACTACCCTGAGGGCAGAACAGCAGGTTTTTTTCCTTCACAGGATTCTTCTTCACACACACTAGGCATTACTAACAATCTCAGTTAAGGTTTTCAAGGTTGTTTTGGAGGAACACTATTTTTCCTCCCTTTAACACACTTTCAAAGCCACACCAAGTGAAAGGAAAGTCTATTCTGTTCTGACAGCATCGCTTACTTTGTCAAGTAAGCAAGGAAAAACTCCATGTTCTTCATAGCTGCGAAGGAGTTAGCACTGCTTCTCCTAAAAATGTTGTCATGGTGCCTTCATGGTTTGACATCTAACAAATAGAGGAAATTGCTTTTTAAATACAAGTATCAACTTTAAGCATTAGGAGCAAACTTTCCTGGAATGGACTTTATGTAGTCAGCTTTCCTCACCCATTACAGTATGTCCTGTAAATAATAAAAAATAAATACCTTACTCAAAGGCTTTGCAATTTCAAGTACCCTATTAAGTTACTTAATTTTGCTATCCATAGCACATGATCTCACAAGCAAAGCTGTTTATTTGCCTTAGGGAAAATACAGATGTGATTGCATCACGGGTGTTTCTGAGTTGACAGGGCTTTTCCCTGGGGCTGTTTAGGAGAGCTGGAAAGAAGAACGGGGGAAAAGCATGGAGAGAAGAGGGAGGAATGACAGAAAATACAGGTGCAGTGGTCTAACCTCCTGGCCTTTACAGAGAGACACAACAACCACAATTACAACTATTATCTCTCACATTCCTCTGGCAGGGGAAAAGAAAGAAACTCACTTGAGCCCACCTAATTTTAAACGAGTATTTAGTTTAAGACTCTTCATACCTTCCTAGCTCTGCTGTGGACTGTCTTGCATGAGTACATTCCCATTTTTGTTGCATTTGATACAGAGCTGCTGCACCAACTTTGACAAGGTGCTCTGTGTACATAAACAATGCTGAAAGCTGAATTTGACAGACATTTGTACTTGGAAGGAATACATCCAAAACTAGATTCTAATTCTGAAATGGTTCCGATCATTTAAAGACTAGAGTCTTATACAAAATGCAGGATGTATTTGCTGAGAAACTCTACTTGGTGAATATCAAGAAACCTTACAGAACGTGTATCACACTGAAGTTCATATATCACAGTGTCCTCTTTCCTTACATGTCTCTACAAATCAGCCTGTGCCTTACTTGGATTTGGGACAGCTTGCTTTGGAAAATCAATATAACCTCATAAAAGCCTGAAGCTAAAACCCACTAACATTCATTTCAGTTTATTCCATTGAATATCAAACTATTACTCTTAGCTTTATCTGACAGAAATCTGTCCTTGAGATGCTCAACGAAGCAAGGGTTCAGTTTTGATTCTTGAAGACAGCCAGCCCTCTCTCTCACTGAGGATGAGTGATCTCAGATTCAATTTCACTTCCCAGTCAAGGTGTTTGGTTTCTCAATATTTCATAAATGTCCTGCCTGGAAATGTATATGACTGGAACCTGACCTACAGCAGGACAAAGTATATCCAAAAAACCTGTCAAGTCACAGGGAGAGTCATTCAGGTCAACCCTTGGCTGAGGGAGTTCCCAGAACTTCAATTCTTATCACATCATCAGGATGCCCAGAAAATAATAATAAAAAAAAAGAAGTCATCATCATTACCACATTGACATAATAGCACCTTACAAGATCATGTTATAAAGTTACAGTAAAATTCCGTGAAAGGCATTATGTAGTGTGAGTACTCTGAATTCCCCACCCCACACCTTTTAAACCCTCTCAGCCCATGAAGCATTAACAAGATTACCGTGTCTTCCGAAAGGTAATTTCCCTGTAGGTCTGACAAGAACTTTAATCTCAGTGTCATGAGCATGAATTAATTCTATAAACAAAATACAGGTAAAACACTATTTTAACTTAGAAATTCAATTAAAATCTCTCATTATATTCCTAGGCTTTGGCACGCCAGTGTTAAATATTCATAGTTTTATTCCCAACATATGAGTAACTCCATCCTTATTAAAAGAACTTCTCCATTCTCTTGGAATTGAAGACACCTTGAATTCCTACATTTTAAGAAAAAGATGGAGAACATGGTCAAGATCTCCATGTACAAGAGGTTTTTCATGGAGAGTATTTTAAAGGCTACCCACGTTCTTAAGAAGTATATTTATGGAGTTTACATAAAAGAATACAGTCAAAAATCTGCTTGCAACAGCACATTAAAGACCTTTCAGTACTCCAGAGCAGCTGTGACCCGGTAAAATCTAATTATTTTTCACATGCCCTTTGGAATTCTCTAGGAATATGTACAGTAATTTCTAACCAGTGCCATAAGCACTGGGCCAGCCTTGGAATTAAGCTGAGAGATAGCTGGATGAGTACCATATACATCTTTTATAAGCATCCCACAGATCTGTGTTAAGGCTTAGCAACACAGCACAGCAACATAACCCTGGAATCTGTTAACTAATACAGCTAAGTCAGGCACGAGAAGTACCAAATACACAACGCTTTTGAAAAATACCACTATAATCTCGAAAGAATCTTAGTTTTTAAAAAAAAATCAACAGGATAACTGCAGCATTTCCAAACTCCTAGCATTTCCACAGCCCACTATTCTGTCCCATATGATGTATGATGGCATGCTGTAGTACCAGATGTATCACTGTTCATATAATACATGTGCATATGTATCCGTATGCCTATAATGTGCCTGATGTGCATTAAGATGTATATGCAATACAGCTGATTATTCTGCTGTATGCCCTGGTTAGGGCACAGCTCACTGCCCGGACTTATCAATACAGACAATTACACCTTAACCTGAAGTCAATTTATTATTAGTTTTTACTCTCCTCAGGGAAAAATTAGAATTGAAGTGACAGCGAAAAAATCCTTTTCCTTCCTTATCAAGGAGAATCAATCCAGAAAAAATTTTTAAATTAGTAGAATAAATATAGTATGTATATAACATTGCAATACATCTAAGTATCAAATCCATCAAGCAGCATTCAAAAATTTATTAAAAACCTCTTGAAAAAGGACGAGGTTTGACACTTAAGAGTTTGTCTGGCTTTGTTTTTGAGAAAAAATACCAACAGCAATTGAAGTATTCAAACTTTACACAAGGTGCACCTATGTGGCAGATTCCATAGGATTTACACGAGTCAAGCCTTCTTTGCAATCAATGGAGCTTGGCCTTGTAGTCTTCTGATACCAGCAAAAAGTGCATCTGGAGGATAACTAGGATCAGCAGAGACAGTTTTTGGGAGTCTGCCTTCCCCCAGACATTGGCTCTGTGCTGGAGAAAGCACTGGTCAAAACCCTACATGAGGCGGCCAAGGGCATTTGGGCACGGCTAATGAAGAGAACAGGATCCTCATGAAGGCAGCAGCAGTCTGCTGGGAAAGCCACCCCTTTTGATGGAAAAGTTAAAAAAAAAGTAAAAAGAAAAAAAACCACCAACAGAAACATCAACCGCATCTGCCAAAACCAATGCTACTTGTGTGCTTGTAAGCTATGGGTAAAGGAAACTGGGTTTTATTTAAAAAAACACCTGGGGAAGATGTTTTCTAGTTTGCCCTTTATCTACTATGTATTTTCGGTTGTGGTTGAAGGGCAGAAACTTCAGGAAAATTCCCTAAGGACTGCAGCCTGGCCAGGCCACAACCCCCCTCAATCTCCGTATCCTCGGGCATGATAAATTATCTCCCGGTGAGCGCCGTCCCGGGTGGAGCAGGAACCAGGCACTTCGTATCCACTGGATGATTCCAAAAGGAATCACCTCGGGAAAACCCTCAAATCTTCCCAAGCTGCCGTAGCCTGCAATGCCTTACACGAATACCCCACAGCCAGGGAGGTGTCAGGGGAGTGACGGCGCTCACAGCCGTGTGGCGACCGCGGCTGAGGAAATTTATTGATTGATTTGTGTTTTAAACAGGGGGTTTTTAAGAGCCTTCACGAAACTCGCGGCCTGTCCTAGTCCTTGGACCCAAAACCAGGGAACCGGGATCACCTGCCCAGCCCAAACCGGGCACTAGGGGAGGAACTGGAGGATGAACTGGGGGATGAAAGGGAGCCATCCCGCTCTCAGCACGGCCACCTGGGCACGATGGCTTCTCTGCCACAGAAAAAAAAAATTGTTAAGAAATAATTTTAAAAGCCCCCCTTACGAGACTGAGCCGCCACGTCCTCTCTCCTCACACCCGCGATCGTGAGGTGCCATGGCGCCGCCGGCTGCTCCCCCTAGCGGCGGCCGCGCGCCACGCCCCGGGCCCGGCCCCGCCCCCCGTGACGTCCGGCCCCGCCCCCGCGGCTCCGCCGCTGCCGCCGCGACTTGAGCGGCGCGCGCTGAGCTCCGTCCGCGGCCGCCCCGCGACAGCGCAGCGCCCGCTCCGCAGCGCCCGCTCCGCTCCGCGCTCCGCGCTCCGCTCCCGGCGCCGCCGGCACCGCCGCCGGCACCACCCCTGCGCGCCTCTCCGCAGGTAAGCGCGGCAAAAGCGCTTTTTCTCCTCCGCGGGACTTGCGCGGGTCGGGGGGTGCAGAGGAGGAGGAGAAGGAGGAGGATGTGGAGGGAAGTTTGGGTGCGCTCCCCACACCACCACCCGCTTCCCAGCGCCGAGGTGCGGGCACGGCGCTGCGGCGGGGAGAGCCCGCCGGCCCTCCTGGCGGGGTGCGCGGCGAGGCGCGCAGAGGGCTCAGCTCGCACATCTGGAGCGCACCCGGGGGCTCCCCGAGCCGGGCGTGCGGTGCCCGCGCTGCCCCGGCCCCAGGAGAAGGAGGCAGCGCAAAACCACCCTGCGCGGGGGCGGAGAGCGGCGCGGGGGGACCCGCAGAGCAGCGCCCGCGCCCCGCGGCGCAGGGACCCCGGCCGCGCGTTCTAACGCGGATGCTGGCGGGTGCTCCTGCCCGTACCCCGCATCGCTCCCACGGTTGGGAAACTTCCCCCTGCCTCCATCCCTTCTTGCTGCTTCCATTAAAAAAAAAAAAAAAAAAAAAAAAAAAAAAAAAAAAAAAAAAAAAAAAAAAGGGAAAAAAACCCCGAGGCGATGATGCGTTCGCGCCCCTGCGCAACGCTGCCCCCCGCACCACAAAGTCTGCGGGCGAGAAGATGGGCAACAAAATGGTTGCACGGAAAGAATGCAACAGGCCCAAATTCCCGCCCCGACGCCCCACTTTCTTTGGGAAGAAGAGCTGGCTCATAATCCTCCTGCCATTCCATAGGTCCTCGCCTAGTTCTAATCAACTTTTTAGCTGTTTTCAGTGTATTAAGTGATTGTCTGCCCTCGTACAGGCGCAGCTAATTAATTTATAGCTGGCCTGCAAATAAATAATTCACCACGTACTTCGTTGCACACCTCATCTCTACGTGATTCTGACCCCCAAAAATCGTTTCACGACTGCTGGATGTGCCAGAATCTTTTGTTTTAACCCTTTCCCTCAAACGCAATTAGGAGCTGCAACTTAGTTCATCAGGCAAAGCCCGAGTATTCGAGTATTGCTGCATTTCCCAACGTAGTGGTCCTGCTTCCCCGCATCTGCTATAGATCACAGCACCCAGGCACAGCTTTCTGATTTTGGGGTTGGTTGGCTGGTTCTCTCTCTTTTTTTTTTTTTTTTTTTGATTCCTGCTTAGTTTCCAAGCTCAACCCCTTGGTGAATAAAAGCTCAGCTCTTGCACAGACAGCTGCCTTTCTGGCTCAGTCCTGCTCTTTGAGGTCGCCTCAATTTTAATCTCTCTGACCGCAAAGGGGTTTGAGCTCAACCCTGGCACATCCAGGCAGAGTTGCAAGGAGTGTTGCAAACGCGAGGACGACTGTATGTAATTAATTAATTCATGGTATGCTGCTACCGACGGGTTATTAATTTGGGCTAAAGGCAAGTCGGTTCCTTTCTGCAAGGGATCAATTCTGCTCAGTTAACAGAGTACAGTGCAGTATTTTCTACACCAGATTCACACCAAAATGCAGAATTACTTTACAAATAGATCTTATTCCTGCATGTTAGCTGAATGCATTTTCTCTTTGCCTCTTCAAAATAAGAAGATTCAGAGTTTGCATTTCCATGTAAATAATTTCTACAAAGAAAAAGTGTACAAAGAGGCTGAAAATGTTCAGACTTTAAAAAAAACAGTTCATTATCCTGACCCCAATTTCCTTGTCTAAAATATACTGCCCAAAAAGATAGAAGCATCAGTTATGCTCACCATCTGTTGCCTGGGGATATGGCATCTTAATGAACATTTCTTTGAATTAGACTGAAAAATGCATTTGTCAATTCAAGTGTATAAAGAAAAGAATTATTTGCTATAAAACAGAAAGATCAGCCTGTGTTTTCCTTGTCAATATATGCCACACATTAGGTCATACTCAAGAGGTTTCAGTGCCCTTCCCTCCCTCAAAAGAAAAACCCACCTTCAAGTTTCCTTTAATTTATTCCAAAACCATACAATACAGCCCTGTTTAAGATAGGGATTCAAATATTTCATAAACAAAAGATATACCTGGGTTTACAGAAAGCCAATTATCTTAAAATACACTGAGTTTATTCTAATCCTACTTCATGCTGCTACCAAGCTTTTTTATTTTGCCATCCACATTTAATCACTTCTAAAAGCTGTATTTTTTCCTGTCTTCTGTGCTCCTCCTGTATACCAGAAACAGTGACAGCCCTTGGCATATATTTCAAATGCTAATTCTCTCTTCTTTTTTTTTTTTTTTTTTTGTACACTTACACCATTTTAACTGGAGAACAACCAGATAAATACTGCAAGTAATCAGCATGGGAAATTCTGTAAACTCTCTAGAAGAGTGATTAATTTTATTTTTTTACAACTCGCTCCTTTGCAGGCTGCCTGTGTTTTTCTCAACAGGAGGCTTTGTTGTAATTAAAGCAGAGAAAACTGGACAGCAGCAAAAAACATCTGACTTGTGGCTCTTAAAAGCACAGGTTTTGTAGCATGTACCACCCCCCAGTGGGCAAAAAACTCTGTAGTAAACTCACAGCGAGCTTTGATCTCCAGAAATAAAGTCGATACGTTTTACAGCAAGAACAAAATAAAGATGAGTTTCTGGGTTGGGGTTTTTGGTGTTTGTTTGGGTTTGGTTTTTTTTTTTTTTTTTTTCCTCTGTCACCAGTAGCTAAAAGTTGTCAGATATTGTGTAAGGCGATGGTGACTAATGAAAGCAATTGCTGGAGTTTGCAAACTTTGCAGTTGCAGTTTTTTGAAGTGGCTTCAGTTGGGAGATGGCCATCTTTGTCTCCTTGTAGCAGGAAGCATGGATGCTAATGGCTAGTTAGCTCTCGAGTTTTTACTTAATCACTTCAAAGCACAGGAATGCACAGAAGAATTAATAAGCGATTGCTTGCATTTATTTTTAATAAGCAGCCAAATACCACTCAGGGCAGGAATCTTGAGAAGTGTTCAGTACATATCTTATGGCATCACTAACTCTTCTCTGCCTTTCATGAGTTTTAAGAATCCAAACATTCTTGCAGCTTCACATTTTTTCTAATTTTTTGAGGAGCAAATTAAGCAGGAGATGAGCAAACAACTGCTTTCAAAAGGAAAGAAACAGAACTACTGAAACTTTATCTAGTGTTTAAGTAATGTTTTTACATGTCGGGAGTTTCGTGCCAGAAACTCCGTATCAGGTATAATTCTACCTAAACTTGTCAAGAGGGGAAAAATAGATTTTTTTTCCCTTGAAACAACGGCAGCATTTGTTCTCTATTCTTTTTATTTAATGCCCAGACAAGTTACCTCAGCAGCAGCTCTCAAAAGAAAACCGAGAAGCCATAATTGGCTAAACTCAAAGAGCACTAAAACACAAAACTAAAATCCACTGCAAAAAAAGACTCCCCCTTAAAGTGTTTTCTTAACGTGCAACCTTTCTTATAGCAGAGTAGTCAAAACAAGAGAGCGAGAAGGAATAGAGTAATAGGCTGAGTCTTTTCAACCCAGCATTTTCAAAACTAGGAAAGGTTTTAGAAGTAAACTTCAGAAAAGAAACAACCGTAGTTCATTTCCATCCTCTGCAGCAAATACAGGTTTGGCTGATCTTAGGTGTGGAGTCAAGCTTTTACTCAGAATTCATTTCTAAGTCAGATTTACTTGCATTTGAGGGAAGATCACATAAAAATTTGCATTTTTTAGGACACTTGAGTTAGACTTTAATAAGACACAAGCAGTATTATTTCTACTGCACAAGAAGTGGGAGCAAGTCTTCTGCAAGTAAATGAAACCTACAACAAAAAAACAGCATTAAAAAAATCTCACCAACATGCAGTTGACTGAAAGGGCTCAATCTCACTTTAACAAACTCCTTTGCATTTTCCCCCCTTGGAAAGACAGCTAGAGGACCTTCTGCTTGCCTAGCACCAAACAAAAGACTGGGGCACCTTCCTGAAATATGATGATCGTGGAAATTGCAGCTCCTAGACAGGGTGCTTAGAAAGCATTTTGCTGTCACTATCAACTAACCCTGAGTAATACACTTAAAGAAAACAAAGTGTGGACATTGTTTTAAGTCTAGATGAGCACTGTGGAACTTCTTTAAAAAAAAAAAAAAGAAGTTGGTGAAGCTATTTAAGCTGCAGCATGACCTTTGTAAGCACTACTGACATTATAAGCAGTAAATGGACTTTGCAAGTATTTTAAAAAATAAGCACATTTTGTGTTTCTGATATGTTTCAGATTCTAAACAAATATAGTGAATTCTGGAGTAGAAATACAGTGGTTAAGCAGATTGGCTTATCAAGTATGTATATTCTAGTGGTGGCTTTGAGTAATACTTCTGTCTTTTACAACCTAAAAATACCTAGTAGTTTCCCTTTCCTCTGTTACTTTGATGGTAAGAAAAAAGCCACTGAGCAACCAGAGTTGCTGCTGGAGAACACAGAGGTAGATTAGAAATTCAAATAAGCATTGTGTGACCTCAGGTGAGGCAGGTCTTGATTTTATTCACATTTTATCACAGCTTGAAAAGAGATCTTTGACACTGTTTTTAGAAAAAATCCCAACTTTTCAAATATACCAAAGCAATTTATTTTGTTAAGCCATTGCCTGCCTACAGTACAGCGAGTGCAGCTGGACTCCATCTTTTAGAGTAAATACAATGTTCTTCTTAGGTGCCTTTCTTTTTTTTTTTTTTTTTTTTTTTTTGGTATAGCTCAACTTATTTTGAATATTTTAAAATGAGATGTCCCCTTAGCTGCACCACAGAGATAACTCCACATGCAAGGTCCACAGGTTGCTGCTATCTCCAGTAATTCACTTGCTTTCACAGTCCCAGGAAAACTAATTTAACCATGTGGGTCAGAAAAGTTCAGGAAAACATTCAACTCGGGATAAAAGAACAAAAAGGGCTGCTGTTCAGTTTTTCCAATGTTACTTTTGTTACCAGAAAAACAAGGAGTAATTTTTGCATTTAAAAATTAAATTTGAGCACAGAGTCTCTAAAATCTGGTCTGCTCAGAAATAATGGCTTCTTTCAAAACCATGTGTCCATGAAGCCTTCCAATCTGATGCTGCAGAAACCTGGCCACAGTGTCTGTACCAGTGGGGGTCACTTTGCTTTTCATCCTGCCGGATCAGCTATAATGACTTGGTGTCAGGGAATATTTAGAGACAGCTCAAGAAGGGGAAAGTTGGAGCATGGCAGCAGGATTCCCTTCTTCTCTGTCGACAGATCACTGGAGCCTTTGATATGCAAAAACATTGTTTTCAGCTATAGCTTGAGATATAAAAGGGAAGTGCGAGATATCAAACAATCAAGACCTGAAGAAAACTATTCCAAGTTTAGAAAAGGGAGTGGGGGGTATAGTCTTAATCCACATTTTTGAAACAGTGTCGTCTTCTCCAAAGAGACCTTTTCTTTCTCCTGCTCTTGTTTTCATGTAATTTTGAGAGAAGGGATAAAAAAAATTCCAGGAACTTAATGAGCTTTAGTGCTTTCATTTTAATCCTACACATTACTGCTATTGTAATAGTGGCAATAAATGAAGAGATGACTATAAAATGAAGCACAGCAGAAACAGTTTATGTGCTAGAAAGGTAAAACAAATGAACTTTCTGTGTGTGCACAGATCTATGTAATGTATGCATGCTAGAGCCAACGTTTTGCTTAATGCTAACAAGTTTTTTTACAGCTCAGAGTTCTAAAGAAAATTTATGATTTTAAGTACTTAAAAGTTATTGTAGCCTTCAAAGGCCTATTAAAGGAATTTATATTCCTATTTCACCATACCCTTCCAGAAAATACCTTCTATCACGACTTCACATTAGTCCCTGAGAGAGACCATTTTTTTTCCACAGCTGTTAAGTTGCTGGTTATTTCATAGTTTTAGGAACAGGGTCTGGGCTTCTTTCCCCAAACACTTGAATAATACAGAGCAAGAAAACTAGACACTGGAAGAATACAGAGCTTTTTTGTTCCATTTCATAATGATTATATAATTTACCCAAATTACATAAGTTACCAGTAAACATGCATTCCCTTCTATTCTAAAATGTGGCCACACAGATTGAGTTTTTGCCTTTAATAAAGCATACATAAAAATACTTTTTTATGCCACAGTGGGGGTCTCTCATTTTGAGTTCTTTTTTTCATTGGACAGCTGCTGAAAACAAGATGCTGAAAACAATGCTCAGAGGAGGGCAAAAGGAGCAGCAGGAGAGGAGAGTCTTTTGCACTCCCTCACTGGGTAGTCACACCATCTCTCAAACAGGGACCTTTGGGGTTGGGGTTTTTTAATGGTTAACATTTTTCTATGAAAAAGAGCAGCATAGTTTGTATTTATTTAAAGGTATTACTGCATATTCTGTGTTGCTGTAAAGAGTAGGACTGGTCTGTTTCATAACAGACCTGCTACAAATTGCAAAAGACAGTGATAAAACAGAGAGCATTTGTGTTTAGGTCAAGTATTTTATGGGAGACCAGAAGCTGCTCTAGTTTAGCTCCCAGGAATAAGCATTACTCAGCACACTGTTCCTGCCAAGCATTTTGGTTCCAAGGATCATGCTCAGTCCCTTGGACAAACGTGAAGTCACAAAAGGGAAAAGCAAGTAAACGTTAAGGATTTGTTTCATTTCAGATTTAACCACTTTTATTTCAGACATGATACACCTACAAGCTTCCCAGGGGGCTTGGTATCTCACTGGTTGCTTTATGCAGTAGTGATACGAAGCAGCCCAAGTTAAGAATGCTGTTTAAAAGAGAATTAGTGTTCTGTAAGAAATACAAACAAAAGAAGTAATATTTTTCTTCTTTTTAGAAATTTTACAGGCTAAACCCACCTATGTATTGCCAAAAAGTTGACACAGATGCCTGCCTAGTCCCTAGCTCAGAATCAACATGCTGCAAATGGGAAATATTCATATTATGGCAAAAACATTTTCCCTTTCATCCAGTAACTAGTGAACAGTAATTAGCTCCCTTTACACTTAAAACCGGGAAGATTATCGTCTACCTCTATTTACCAGGAACACAAAGCAAGCAACCATTGTGGCCTCCTACAAGCAGGTAACACTGGCATTTGACATCAGATGACAAACATAATTTACAAATATCTTGTTACTCTCTGCCATTATTTTTCTACTGAAACAAAGGAAAATACAGTTCCAGCAAAACTGCAGTAACATGGAACTACATAGCAAAACACTTTTTGAAAGAGCTCTGTGGATTTTGCTGAAATACCAATGCTTTGGGAAGACAAGGTGTGCTACTCATGTACAGGGGATGCAACTCTTAAAATTATTGTGCACCAGTAGTTATTAATTCCAATTTCTTTGTTTTTATTTTTGCAGGACATTAAGAGTTCGAGGAAAGCTTTCAAAGGGGAGTTTTCTGGGAAGGAAATCATATTTTTGTGAGGGTTTTTTATAATGAAGAAAACCATCTGAATTACCTGATGTTTCCGTGGTAAAGTAACTTGAATTCTTGCAGCACAGGAGGAATTCTTTCCTACGTTACAAATTTGGAAGAAGTGCTAAAAAGCGAGAGTTGGTTGGAAAATGGTTCTCTGAAAGAGGTGTGGATGTATCAGGATGTAGCTACTGTACAAAGGTTATACTTGGATAATTCTGGATAGGAAAAAGCATCCCTTTCCTGACCTCCTGAAGAGGCTGCAATCCCTGGAGCCTCAGCATAATGAATGGTTTCTATCACGCGGCACTAAAGTTCCCTCCTCTGACTACTACGCTGCACAGAAGAGTTTGTAAGAGTTACAAAGAAAGTAATTCCTGCTAGAGGCATTAAACCAAACAAAAGAGGCTCTTCATTCACAGACTTTACACCAGGACAAAAATAGAAGGAAGCTGAAGCTTTTCTACACTGGGGCCTGGTGTGCTTATGTACCATGATAAATCTTGGTTGGAATGCTCATTGAGTGCCGTGCCAGGAGCCAGGAAACACACACCACCACCACCAAGGACCATCTGAGTAAACACCATCGAGGAAAAACTGCTTCATGGAGTAAACTGTAAGAGTGACTGGGCAGAAAGACATCCCTTTACTGGATATCCTCAAGCACAAAATTTACTCATACCTTGAAACACGGTAGGATCAATATTAATTCATTTTCCTTTTCATGCCTCTGAGAATAAGGTTCAATTAATATATGAACCCATAAGAGAAAAGGTCATGACACTGCTTAATGCATAGGTCATCTTGCAGGAGTTCTCACAACCCTAATTACAATGGTAATTGAATTATGTTGTCTTAAAAGCTATAAAAATGCTAATTACCTGAGTTCAGTGTACAAACACACTACCAATGCAAAGTACAATCTCAGTCTCAAGAGTTAATTTATACTATGCTGCTAATAAGGTGGGAAAATGTGGTTAAACCTACCAAATAGACTCTTATGAGTGTGCTACTTAGTAAGACGACTTTTGAGAAGGACAAATATTTAAACATGAAATTAAGCATGTAATGGAATATTTCATCCAGTGAACTAGAAAACCATAGCTCTACCAGCTACCTGCCAGTTGTAACATCCACCTTTCTGAACACTCACTTAAGCTTGAAAACCAAGCAAAATAGTCCACAGTGTTTGTAAGTCACACACTGTGAAGTTGAGCACTGGGAAAGACTTGGGAAAAAGTCTTTACTGGCCCTCACTCTTTTGTCTGCATTTTATGCTTTGCCTTTAGGGCTTTTTTTGAACTTCTGAAATAGCTACCACTAGACTTGTGGGTTTGGTAAGGGTTTTATAGTTCACTTAAGGGCTCCTGAGGAAGTTAGCTGGCTTAGGAATTACTTCTTATCTTTCAGATATAGAATGATTTACTTGAACTCTGGTGTGACTTCAGTTCTGTACTTATCTGGTATCTGTGAACAAAGATTGTCGGTACACGTGAAATGTGAAGGAATCCTTAGAAAGAGGATCTTGTTGCTTAAGCAAAATAATTCACAGATGAGGCATACTTGATTATATTATTTTCAATCACTATGCAGAATAACCTATTAAGTTAATTGAATTAGTACAAGTAGTAGAATTATCGATGTAAGGAAACGAGAGTAAAATGCATCCACGCACTTGCATTTTGGTTTAATGTGTGTTTCAGATGTCTTCTGTGATGTTGAAGTTGATTTTTTTATTGTGGTTTCTTCAATGATGATCTGGATAATTTTGTTTGTTTGGTTTTTTTAGATTGTTGAAGATCAGAACTGTATAGAAAGCTCATCATTCCTGACCATGATTAGTGTTACCTGGAGCATCTTCCTAGTTTGGACTAAAATAGGGCTGTTACTTGACATGGCACCTTATTCTGTTAGTGCCAAACCATGCCCTTCAGTATGTCGCTGTGATATGGGTTTCATATATTGTAATGATCGCGATTTGACGTCTATTCCTACAGGAATCCCAGAGGATGCAACTACCCTCTTCCTTCAGAACAATCAAATAAATAATGCTGGGATTCCTTCAGAACTGAAGAACTTGCTTAGGGTGGAAAGAATATATTTATACCGCAACAGCCTAGATGAATTCCCCACTAACCTCCCTAAGTACATTAAGGAACTGCATTTGCAGGAGAACAATATAAGGACCATTACTTATGATTCACTTTCAAAAATTCCTTATCTGGAAGAACTGCATTTGGATGATAATTCTGTTTCTGCCGTTAGCATCGAGGATGGAGCTTTCCGGGACAACATCTATCTCAGACTTCTTTTCCTCTCTCGAAATCACCTTAGCACCATTCCCTGGGGTTTGCCTAAAACCATAGAAGAGCTACGCTTGGATGATAATCGTATTTCCACAATTTCTGAGCTGTCCCTTCAAGACCTTACAAATCTAAAACGCCTCGTTTTAGATGGAAATCTTCTAAATAATCATGGATTAGGAGACAAAGTCTTCATGAATCTAGTCAATCTTACAGAATTGTCATTGGTCCGCAATTCACTCACAGCTGCACCGGTGAATTTGCCGGGAACAAACCTAAGAAAGCTTTATCTCCAAGAAAACCACATCAACCGTGTGCCACCCAATGCTTTCTCTTACTTACGGCAACTGTATCGACTAGATATGTCCAATAACAATCTCAGCAATTTACCTCAGGGTGTCTTTGATGATCTGGACAACATCACTCAACTTTTTCTTCGCAACAACCCCTGGCACTGCGGGTGCAAAATGAAATGGGTACGTGACTGGTTACAGTCACTGCCTTTAAAAGTGAACGTACGTGGGCTGATGTGTCAGGCACCAGAAAAAGTGCGTGGGATGGCTATCAAAGACCTCAGTGCAGACCTGTTTGACTGCAAGGACGATAGTGTGATAAGCACCATCCAAATCACTACCGCAGTACCAAACACATTATACCCAGCCCAGGGACACTGGCCCGTTTCTGTGACCAAACAACCCGACATCAAGACTCCCAACCTAAATAAAAACTACAGAACCACAGCAAGCCCGGTACGCAAAATCATTACAATATTTGTGAAATCTGTAAGCACAGAGACCATTCACATCTCCTGGAAAGTTGCATTACCAATGACTGCTTTGAGACTGAGCTGGCTCAAGATGGGTCACAGCCCTGCCTTTGGATCTATAACTGAAACGATAGTTACAGGTGACAGGAACGACTATTTGCTCACGGCTCTGGAACCAGAGTCTCCGTACCGTGTGTGCATGGTTCCCATGGAAACCAGCAACATCTATCTCTCCGATGAAACACCCGAATGCATTGAGACCGAGACGGCGCCGCTGAAGATGTACAACCCCACCACCACCCTCAATCGGGAGCAGGAGAAAGAACCTTACAAAAACTCCAGCCTGCCCTTGGCTGCCATCATCGGCGGCGCGGTGGCGCTGGTAGCCATAGGGCTGCTGGCCCTGGTGTGCTGGTACGTCCACAGAAACGGGTCCCTCTTCTCCCGGAACTGCACCTACAGCAAGGGACGCCGGAGAAAAGATGACTATGCCGAAGCGGGAACCAAGAAGGATAACTCCATCCTGGAAATCAGGGAGACTTCTTTCCAGATGATACCAATAACCGGTGACCAAGTGTCCAAGGAGGAATTTGTAATACACACCATTTTCCCACCTAACGGCATGAATCTGTACAAGAACAGCCACAGTGAAAGCAGTAGTAACAGGAGCTACAGAGACAGTGGTATTCCAGATTCAGATCATTCACACTCATGATACTGAGGGATGTGAAAGACTGGTTTGGGTTTTGTTGGGTTTTTTGGGTATGTTTTGTTTTTTAAAGAAAACAAGAAAAGACTGACTTAACAGTTGCTGTTCTACTGCAAAACACTGGATTAAAAGACTGACAAAGCAATGTACTGTACATTTGCCATATAATTTATATTTAAGAACTTTTTATTAAAAGTTTCAAATTTCAGGCTACTGCTGCGATTAATGTAGTGGGGATACCTGACCACAATTCTATATTTTAGTACTTTTTAGTAATTTGTACTGTATTTTCCTTCCTAATATTGAAGTTACAGACCATTTAACTTTTGTGTTCTACTGAGTAAGATGACTTGTTGACTGTGAAAGTGAATTTTCTTGCCGTGTTGAGCAGTCAGAACATTCATCTGAGATCCTTGTAAGTGTAAGCACAGACCATTTTTCACTTTGGTATCAATAAAATAATGTTGAACCTGGCAAATCAGGAAGATCAAAAAGTGGTTACAAAAATTCACGGAACTTCCATTGTTGGGTCTATTAAATCTGTAAACCACAACAATATTCAATAAACAAAAATGCGTGTAGTAATGGGCAATATCAGCTGTCTGGATATATCCATTCAACAGTGGTGAAATCCAGTTTAAATGAGAATAATCAAATTGATGACATGCATGAGACTGAAGCTTTTGACAAGTGTTTAAAAAACCTAATCCCTAGAGGAAAGGATAATCAAATTCCTAACAAGAAATTTAAAGAAAAAAAAGTGGTAAGCTCTACATACCAAGGGGGTAGATACAGTTTAGGAATAGATTTTTGGTTATTAGAATCAGTGGTCTGTATATTATAGAGAAAATAGTGATGGTTGCTCCACAGGCATTTGGGAGACGAGGAAGAACAGAGACAACACTTTGAAACTGCTTTGAAAAGGAAAAGGGCTGAAAGTGCAGTTTCACAAAAAAAGAGAGCAGGACAAAACCCATGGCAATAAAAGTAAGGTCTCAAAAACTGTGGTCCCAAAAGTGAGCAGACAAATGGGGACTGCAGCTATTCTGAAGCATATATATACTGTGTTCAGTATACTGCTGTTACAGTCAGGAATACTGCCCATTACTGTCACAGTTGTCCAGAAATTCCTTGGTAAATCTGTAAGGTAACATGTTTCTTTCTGCCTTCCTGCTGAACTATGAGCTATTTCATGTTTAAACCCCAAGCCAGTCTTTGTTGCAATAATCATTCTGTTTCTTCAACTAAAAACCAAAGTGCTTTGTACGCCCTTTGGCCAGTCTTATGTGTGCCTTGATCCAACGCTACATGTATCAAGCTTTTAAAAACTAAGAAAAAAGGAAATAATAAAATACCCACTTTTTCATACATAACTTAACTATGAAAAATACTGGTCTTATTCATGAATGAAGTTGAAAAACCACTTCAAAATTATGCTGCACCTCTGCAGTGCACTGATAAGAAACTCACTCAGAAGCTACTACTTTTCAGGTCATGAGCTTCACCTCTCTTTGTGTTCAGGTTAACAGCATTACATTTGCAGGTTTTCTTCATTATTAACTACTTGGGAAAAAAGTTTTCACAACAGTGAACAGTATGAATAATGAAAGGGAGGGAAGGTGTGGAGTTACAGCCCTCTGAAATACAATTTTTAAAAGAAACAGCAAATGAAAAATACTTAATATTTCAGACAATATCTCAGACAAGAAGGAATGTATACTAAATGCAGTTCAATTCTATGAGAGTATTAGTGGTGCTTGGCCTGCTTCCCTAAGAGTAGTGAAGAATGAGAGATGAAAAGAAGGGTGACCAACACTAAGGGTTTGATGGTTTCAGCAATCAGCCTGCAAATGAATCTCCTACCAGAGATCCATCCAACCACGCAGACTCAAAATTTCCAGTAACACTTTTTTTGTTTATCCTCATTTTCCAGATGTGCCCAGGGAAGTTCCTCTCTAAACTCCCCTCTACTATGGAATTGTTGACACGTCACTTTCAAAAATGTCTCCTGCAGTTCCTGAGCAGTGGAGGTGCAGCACTGTGCTTCCTTAGTGACCTTACACAAACCATGTCTCCTTTGAATGTAGTATTGAATGGATCCATGGAAAGGGGAGTGTAAGACTAAACAATGATGTGTGATGCCTTAAGCTTTAGCTTTCATCTTTTCAGACTCTGTGCTGCCCAGGGATGCAGTTCTGAGCCTCACATTCAGTGCTGGTGAGCTCTTCACAGAGCAGGGACACAAAACAAATCCTTTTCTTGCTGGAGACCAAGGACAACTTTCAGCCCAAAAGCACAACTAAGGGTGGACTGAAGGGAGAAAACAAGGATGGGACCTCACAACCTGAAGCTGGAATTGGACAATTAAACCCCAATATGCAAATGGACCAAAACTTATAAAAATGTAAGACCATGTGACAGGTCAGCCATTTTTGTGACCATTCTTAGTCCACCCTGGGTGCAGCCTTAGCCAGGTTCCTGTCCTGCCCAAGGTGTATCCTGAAGTCCTTTCAATAAATCCCTACTTTATTCTCTTAGCTCTGTCCAGTCTCTGTTTCAGGTCAGCCTTCCCAAGGCATCAAGTGTTATGCACCAAACAAGACTGTTCTGCTCTATTGTCCCATCTGGTGCCAATCTAGGGATGGGCAAGAAAGTGAAGGCTGAGCATGTGTAGCCTCATGGTGATGTGCAGAAAGCTTGCAAAGCAGTGAGCAGGAAAGGAAAACGATACATTGGGACTGGACAGACCTGTTCTTCCTCTGCTCTCACACAGGGGGATGGATCCCTGGTATCTGAACCCATTTAATGGCTGGGTCACTGGCAAGAGAGCCTGGTTCTTTGCCAGCAGTTCTCCAGTAACAAAATTAAACAGATTTTGTTGGATTTTCAAGCTATTTAAAAACCTCCCTCCCAGCTGGCTCCAAATTATTGTTGTGGAAAAGGTAAAACAGCACTCAGTGAGTACTTTGCCTTCTGAGGCACCTAAGCCACAAGTGCCTGGTAATGGCATGTACCAACTCCAGTGATGCCATGCAAGGTCATAAGAGTATAAAAAAGTTGGCATTTGAAGAGAGAATTGTATGGCAGTCTTAAGTAAGATGACTTTTCGTATGACATTTTTATCTGTGAGGCAGTAGGGTACAAATCCAAAGCAACTTCAGTAAATCAACCCAGTTGTTCCTACTTCACCTTCCACTAGCAAGCATGAAAACCTGGAAAAGGCTCTGTCTTCCTCAGGAAACCAGGTCAGGCTTGCAGGAAAGCTGGTGCCCTCTTACCACATGGTATCAATGCAAAAAACGGCGCACTGGAGCGTACAAGACCTTCCTCGGGTTCTACGGCAACTTTTACTCCACACACATAATGTTAAAATTAATTTAGCAAGTGAAGGATTGCTTTCAAACTAAACTCTGTGGTTTTTTCCTTTGGCTGTTTATACAAATTTCTATTCCTCTCCATGTCAGGCCTGTCTCTTCCAGACTGCTCCTTATCCTAGTGCTGCAGTTGCTGCATGCAATGCTCCCCAGCACCATCAGAAATCCCTTCTGTCACACAGGTACATGTGCAGGCAAAGCAGATTACTACAGTAGGCAGTTTATTCAACATGTTTATCAAAATAACACTCAGCTACCTTAAATTTATCTCAGTTTTTGGATTCCATGTTATTTCTGTGTACTGTTCAATATTTAATTGTGAAGCAAGGGGTGGGATTTTTTTCAGTGTTACCTAAACCTATGTGAGTTCACTTGATCAGTACCCTCCAAATTCAAATACTATGCCCTTATAAAATTTATATTGCTATCCTGAATTGCCCACAGTTCTGTTTTAACCTGAAAGCTGTCTCCAAAAACATCCTGGTACTTTGGAAACTGTATTAATTTTGTCTGATCTTGGTACTTTCCAGAACTAGAGCAAGGAGCTGGACTCGATGATCCTGATGGGTCCTTCCTCTAAACTCAGTATATTCCATGATTCTGTGAGAAACTTGCTTCATTTATAAGCTGTTATTTCCTAGCTTTCTACCAGAGCCTGATGTGCAGCAACTGTTAGGGTTTTTTGATTTGGTTTTTTTTTTTCCTTCTGTCTTTAACAGTACCAAATTTTATGGTCTTGGAACACAGTTTCCATCTCTCCTGCTAATGCACCAGTGAGCATGCAAGCTATCTCGTGCCAATGCTGTACATATTGAATGTAGAGCAGCAAATGCAATAAAGCAAGAGCAAAAATAATAAAGGCTTATTTGCTATTAAAATAATTTACTGGTGACATAATGCATTAAAGCATATATAAGGACTTCCCTGCTAAGAGGATGAAATTTTGCACATTCACCTGCAACTAAAGTTGGATAAGATCTTCAGAAGTGAGCTGGCAGATGCTGGATTTATCCAAACCACGTTTGTTTGAGATACTTTTCGGCAGAACAATAATTCACACGGGTACCCTCCACTTTCAAAACACCTTAACCTTACTTCCAAATCCATATATTGTTTCAGCATCACCTTGGGACTGATCTTTGTTTAATGAACTGTTTCTGTACTGACACCAGAACAGCCACAGCTTCAAGCCACAGGCCAGCACTTAACCATCAGTGATTTTTTTTCAAAGCATAAAGTTACTCCACACCTGTGGGGTTTTCATCTTCCAAACCAGCCCAGAGTGATTCCATCATTGACTGAATTCAGACATCATAATTTTACCTTTTTATTTTTTTCTTTGCAAATGAATTTAATTTGGGGGTGGTGGATAAGAGTCCCACCCTTGTGATGAAATTAGAGCCCTTTCAAACACTATGAAGGTACAACCACGACACAGGTATTAAATTCTGGACACAAGTGCTTTAAAAGTTTTTTCCTTTTGGTAAACACGAATGTTTGATTTAATAGTTATTTCATCAAATAATTTCCTGCTCCTCTGTAAAAACACAGATCAAAGCAGAATGTGGATCTGAGTAAAAGGGTGGCAAAGCAGATGCTCAAAACAAGCATCACCTTTTGCATTCTCAGCACAGGACATGAAGTAAGATACTCACAGCACTGTCTTTAAGTGATGCCTGAGGAACATTTCTCCCCTGGGGGGAAACCAAGACACTTCAAATGGGTGTTAAATAAACATCCTCTGGATTTTTGATGGTCTACAATACACATTTTGGCAACCAAGCAAATGTCCATCATCAATGCCCTACGCCTGAAACGTGCAGGTCAGGACTGCAGATGTGAATTTCCCAATTTCAACTGCTTTTCAAAGCCCCTTTTTGTTTTCTCAGGATGAAAATGTAATGGAGTCACAGCATAAAACCCCTCAAGATTAACAACACGAGCTGAAAAGATCTTTTTGATATCTGAAGCTGGACCTTCTAAGCTTAGCAAGAACACTCATAAATAACTTATAAAAATAGAATGGTCCTAATAGGGCTAATTAAATAATCTGACTTGTTCAAGCTGGTTGATAGTGTTCATATAGGCTGATACTCTGTCCTGAACAGCCCTCTTAAGTCATCAAAAACAAGGAGCAGATCATACCCAAGTGCTAGCACACACTCCTGGCTGAGCTTAAGGAATATCTATCTATAGACAGACCTGTGCAAGGTCTAATTGTTCAAACTCGAGGGGCTGCACCATGTTCTTTAATCACTAACTGTGGGAACATCATTTACAAAAGGATGAAATTATGCATGTTATGCATAATTTAATGTCCCTAATTTATGCAAAATAGTTAAAAATTTATTTAGCTCAGAACAGCACATCCGATTTATGTAACACTGCTTCCTCCAGTGGCCTTAGTCCCTGATAAATGCCTACCAGCAAACTGGCTTTCCACATGAAAACATGATTTTTGTGGATGTGAGGCTTGGTTTTGTTTAAGATTTTTTTCTTGTCTTTGGGTTTTTTTTGTTTGTTTGTTGGGGTTTTTTGGGGTTGGTGGGGTTTTTTTTGTAATTAAGAACAATAAATGATTTTACTGCCAATCTTCCCGTTTTTAATGGGATACAAAAGTCAGCTGGTTGACAATTTTAAATGAATGCCCTCAGACACGGCGGGTGCTGGTGTGACAAAAGATGTGCCCACAAACTCTGCTTTCCCATCTCCCCTTACATTAATGCTTTCCAGGGTTTTAACTTGAAGCCTTGCTTTTATTGCAAGGATTGCATCTGTTTTCACTGCTGTAAGATGAAAACTCAGGACCTCAAACTTTTGAGATGCACACAACCAGTTACACTTATATAATGCAGGCATGGCTTAGAAGCAGCACCTTTCAGGCTGGGTTACACACAGGAGGCAAATCTAAGCCTTTGTCCACCTCTGAGCCTGCTGTATTCCCAAAATTTCCTAAATTACTAGACTAAGCATCAGCAGCTGCAACAGGCAGCAAGAGAAAGCCTACTTACTTTACAAATCATCTTCAGCTACCAGTTTGTGTGTGTAAAATGGAGTTAATTTAGCTTCCTTAAGTGTTGTTTTTTCATGGATTCAGTGAGGAAACACAGAAGTAACAGTTTTTAAAAAGGTATATGCCCTTCTACCAAGGAATGCTGACAAAGCAGAGGATTTGAGAAATGATGTTTTAACCCTTATTCCAGAAGTACATCCCAAATACAATCCCGTGTAAACCCTATGCCTTTCCTGATTGTGTGTATAATATGCTCACCCCCTGTTTAAGCTACATTTAATGAACACAAGTTATTTGCATTGCACTCCTGCTCCTCAAACTACTTTCATTTTCTGCACAGTTTGAGCAACAACGTAAGAATGTGAATAGATGTACAGAACCTGTGGTATTTTGTTTGTTTACCTGGTTTCAGTAATCTTCTCAAGAAACATTAAGACACTTATTTCCAAAGCCTGATGGAATAAATTACTGCCCACAAGGAACATGAGCTCATTAATAGAAAGAAAGCCATATACAGAGAAATGCTAACCCAGTGAGTAAATACAGTTTTAGGGCATTCACTGATAACACAGAACCTCCACCTAATGTCTTTAAAGCAATTATTTTACCTTAAGAACTCCTTAATGGCATGTAACCTAGTTCATCCACTAAAAACCTTTTCATTTCTCCCTGATACAGGAATGACATACAGCATACTAAAATAAAAATTAAGAAAAACACCACAGTGCTTCCAGGTCTTGGAAGGTTTTCTGGTTGCTGAAATTCAGCACTTTGCAGCCCAGTGAAGTAAGCAGGCAGAGAGTATGACTGGAGGAGCTAAATTGCTGACCTTGTGCAGTTTTCTTGGATAAAGGAAAAAAAGACAGCTATGGAACTGCATGTAGGACCTCACCAGCTGCACCATGGCTGTCCCAGTTACACACCTTGGTGCTTTTCACTACAGGAAAATTTGTAAGTACCTTTAAGGGTCAAAAAGGTTGAGCACCACCAGGACAACCACCATCTCTAAGCTCTCATTTCAATTCTTTCTTCTTTTTCTTCTTTTCTTTGTTAGTTAAATAAGGTTCATTGAGAGAGTTTATTCAGTAAACAGGACTGTTATGTGTGTAAAAACCTCTTCATTGCTAACTGCACTTGTTGATACATAGTGGAATAGTGCTGAACCCTCCTTAAAGAGTTTGCGCTTAAATCCAGGGCAGGCACATCACAAAATATTTTCCCTGGAAATCTCCACTCTTTCCTGAACTTACAGATCCATGATGTTAAGGGTGGGGGGGAACAAGATAAGAGTTTGTTCCTAGGATGTTGCTCTTACCACTGTTGCTTTCCCGTGTTCCATATAGGAATTTAAGAAGTTGAAATAAACAAGATCCATTAAAGAGAATTTTGGAGGAGAGGTGCAATACCACAAAATCACCTTTCTGCTACTGAGAATTGAATTATGCCGAACAGCTACTTGGTTTATCATAGCTTATCTGTCTCAGGAAATGCTCACAGCTTTCATTATCTGCTGGCCTGGGGACAGAGCTGCACTGATCAGAGCGTTCCTTGGGTACAGACACAGGCATTAAAGGGAGCCAAATATACCTGAGCAAAACTAATAGGGACAGGTTTTGTCAAAAAAAAAAAAAAAAAAAGCCCTAAATTTCAGTGTCTTGTCCAAAACATTTTGTCCCAAAGTCAGAAATATATTACTATCCTACACTATTGAAAACAAAACAAAACAAAAACCCCAAGAAACAAACAAATAGCTTATCTTCCAAGCATGGAAGATTTGATGTAATGCCCAGCTTTACCTGTAAAATAAGTTTTAAAGGTTTTGTTTATATGACTTCATACCCAATGGTATGATGAGCACGTTTATTGAGGAACTCCCCAGTGTTTTTAATACAGGTTCTGCACAGAAGTAAATGGCTGTTTGTGCAGTACGGCTCCCATCCATTTTTCCTTCCCATTTTCCCTGTGTTATCAACTGACTTCTTTAACACTTCTATCATTTTAGTCATTAAATACTAAAAGTGCAAGAAGTGGTTTGTCAAAGTTTTCTTAGGGTCTTAGAGATGTGAGAGAGAAAGGACAGAGACATTATACTAGGATGCTAAGGAGAGGGAAAAGGGTGCTATTGTATGCTGCAGGGAGATTTCCCTTGTTTTACTGAAAGGGGAAAAAAATCCAAACTTTCACAAACACAGCTATTTTGACAAAAGGACCTGCTCATGCAAGAAACACGTCTTGTTCCCAAAGCAACCACACCACTTTGGGAAGGGAGGGGAAGAGAGTGTCTCTCTTTGATATGGATTTGAAGGTGATATCCTGTATCCCATGAAGGAGCACCCCGCTGGTAGAGTCAGAATAAGTTGGATTGTCTTAATACCCATTTTAAACTCAATGCTGGTGTTGCTGCAAAACTAAGGGGCAAAGCAACCCAGTCTCAGGGACTTCAAATAAACGCCCAACCAAATCAAAAAACAACCAACCCTGCAAAATCCTCAAAAAGCACCTATCAAAGTGATTTCAGTCCAGTGATCCGGTACACAGTCAAAGGATGTAAGCTCTTCTAATCCCACTCTTTGAGCTCCTCCAGGCTCCAGCCCCTGTTGCCATGGCCCTGGCTGACACCTCCTGCAAAGGACAGGAGCCCCACAGGCCTGAGGGCTGCTGGCTGTGGGTTTCACACTGCAAAAACAGCTTGGGAGGCGAGGAGCATGAACGGCACCCATTCCAGTCCAGGAGGTTTTATTACAATGAGTTCAGCTCTGGGCAGGCTGCCATCATCAGCACATTTCTGACAGGTATTTTACTTTTCCTCCAAAGAATACCTAACACTACTGAAAGCACTCACTGCTACATTAGATACTGCTGGTTTATTTAGATAAAAGAAAATAAAATTTAAAATTACCTACTGTTCTCCTTTGTGCTAATAAAGACTAACTTTATCCTTCAGTATAATCCTGCCAAATCAATTAAAACGCATTCAGCGGGTTGAAAGGATACTAGTGAAGTATCAACAAAAGCCTGGTTTGGATTATGCAAAATTTGTGCAGCAGTTGACTGATGCAAAGATTTCTGTGGCAATACTTTCAGGAAAAGAAAATAAATCCAGCTCTTGAAAATGTTTCTTACTCTGTTTTGCTCAGCAGCTCTAGGAAGTTATTAGGTCAAACTCTCACAACACTGACCTCCTTCTGAGGTTTGCAAGTCAACATGTGAGTGATGAGTGAAGTCTCCCATACTCATTCATGGAAATCTCTACAGTGCTGCTGGTGCTTAAGGATATTAAATAGGAAAATGTCTTCAAACAGAAGCAGCTCACGTCTGGGTATGCTTGGGTGCATCACTTTCAGTTGAGGAACCCATCTAGGACATGCCTGAGCCTTCCTCAGGAATGAAGCAGAATTCCTGAGGATAGGGAAATATACCATGCTAGGTGTCAGTGGGGGCTGGAGACCTGCCAAGGCACCTGTTCCCATGTCTTAAAACCAGCTAAAATGCCACTATGGAGGGGAAAAAACCAATTTTTCTCCTGCTGAGAAGGAGCTCCAGCAGGTGCTGTTACCCTTGCTAGGCCTGGTCAGCAGACAGTCAATACTGCTTCCTTTGCAAAAAACAAACATTGGGATAAACTTTCGTCTGTCAAACAAGCCAGGGATCATGTTTTCTAGTGCTTTCACATTTGTAGGAAGCTGCCTCTGACATCTCCCCTCAGGGCTTGATCGTACAAGGAAGGAAAAGCAGGGAATTTTAAAGACGCTGGCAAGCGTTTGGTCTTTCAAAATGTCATCGCTAATCTCCACATCATCCAGCCTGCTCGGTAATCAAGACAGAGGAACTGTACAAGTGCAAATTAGTGTCACTTATGTCCTGAAAACAAGTAAGAAAGAGGATATGGGATAAGTATGCCCAAAAGCAACATCAAATTTATTCTCCATGATCAGATGAGAGATTTACTGAAGTTTACTTCACCTTACACAGAAGAAAAAAACCCCAAACAAACATGAAGATATCTCTATGACATTTACCATCTGACTGAGCAGGTTAGCACCGTATTATTGCTGTACTCTGCTCAATAGCAGTGAGAACAGGGAGGCAAGGAGTAGTCCTGAGCTCCCACAGCCATTTTCAAACACTTCCAAGACAGAAGATCCATCTTCTGCAAGATCTGATTTATTTTTTTCTTCTGGGTCTGTTAACAAAAAAATTAACAGTAGCACCAGGGTGATTTTAGGACATTATGCATCCCAACGACCTGATATGAGTAAACAGAATAAATTTTTTGGGGGGTCACCTGTTGAGGTGCAGGACAGACATCTAAAAGCAGCTCTATAAGCATCTCTCTCTTTCAAAGGAGGGCAGCAGCACTGTGAGCCCACGGATGAGCAACCTCAGCACAGGACTGGGAGAGCACATGAAAAACTGCCAATGTTTCCCTGAACCACTGAAGCACAACAGGGAAGCAGCCAATTCATACGTGGGCGCTAGGAAGTTGTCCAAGACCTTTAAACTCTTATTCTTCTGGGAGCTGACCCAGATTTGACTATTACTCTAATGGTAAAAAAACCACTCGCTACTTAATACCTGCGATACACGATTATATGCTGATGATGCAGGCTCCTTGAACACTGCAAAGTGCTGGGGGTATTTGTTGTTAAATCCACAGTTTTGCAGGAGTGGTCATTGTACCTGCCTGGAAAAAAGCCCAGTATTTCCTATATGGGGAAAGGCAACAGTGTTAATTGCAGGTATTTCATGTTAGAAGAAAACTAGCAGGAAAAGAAAAACAAACACCGCTTCCACCCACTCCTCCAACCATACTGATCAACTTACAACTTTATTTTAAAAACACATTCCAACTTTATTTTAAATAACCGAAAATATTCTGTGTCCAAAACAGTCCTATTAAAAAATGTGCTTTGTAAGGCCTTTTTTGTAACATTCTTCCTTTACTAATGATTTTTAAATGTTCTTCTAATCAGTTTGAAAGGGACCAGTAACTTTTGGCTCAGCTGTAGCAGCAATAGAAGGAATCAGCACAACATGCCAGAGGAATGTAAAATGTACTAACCAGATATGAAGTCGGCTGCACAATACTGAAATCCATGCAAATCCTCATCAGATTGTTTGTTTAACACTGCAGAATTTGTGATATTTACTCTGCCATTCAAGAACGCTCTTTACATGACACTTACCCTGATCTCTCAAAACCACAAATTATATAGCCATAGTACAAATTGGAAGACTAGTGCTCTAAAGCTATTCTCCATTTTATTTGAAAGCATAATGTATAATAATAAATCATTTTTCCTTTTAAATTACATTTCATTAATCTTTATCCTTTAAAATAAAGATACAAGCACGTGGCCAGATATTTTTCTGTATACAGCACCATCATTCTTATGATAAAATTAATAGGTCTTCCAAGCAATTTCTGCTAAGCAGCCAAAAATAACGAGTGAGCAAATTACAATACTAATACTAACTTATTAAGCTACTTTCAAATGCCTTCAGCTTCTCTTTTCTTTGTTTGCAGCATTATAGGGCCATTTGATAAAGCCAAACTGCAGATGTTCAGCCCTTTGTTTACTAAGGTAGCTGTGGCTGAAAATGAAATGGAAGTGACAGCACCAGGGCTACCTCGCCTTGCCAGCAGCAACGCTGTGCTGGAGTGGTTGCTGCTGGAGGAAATTAAATTGTAAAAACTCTGAAGGATGACATTACTGGGGAGCTCAGCAATTCAGACTGGCAAGGAAGCAGGATTGGGAGCCTTGGAGAGCTGCCATCACCTCCCTTCTATGAACCACGGTGTCCCTTTCCCACTGTGCTGTTTTCTGGGCTGTACAATATGTTTTCTTAGACCTGCCACCCATACGGGACACTTGGACACATTACACCAAGTCAATCATGCTGGCCACTCCCGGTATAAACCAAGCCTGCCACATTTATACCTCTGTCAGGACTAATTCTGCTGCTTTTTGAGGAGATGACAAAACTCTGCTGTGCTGCAAGCAGAGGTTCATTGCAGCCAAGTGAACATACTGTGGGTTCACAAGACAAATAAAAGCTCTCAACCTTTATTTGCAGGTTGTCCTGCAAAATTCTCTCGTTACAGATATATCTATTTCACAACAAATTTATATTTTTACAGTTTTCCTAAAGCAGGTTCTTATGAAGGAAAGTGCTACAATGCTTGGCCCTTAGGATTGCATTTTAAATAACAAAAGCTAAAAGGCTCTGATTGATCAAGGCTTTTTTTTTTTTTTCTTTTTTCAATCAGAAGATCAACTGTTTCACACTGTTGAAAATAAGAGAACAAATCCGGGCAATATTTTCTATTTCCCACTCCTACTCTTAGAAAGACGTGTGACATTTATAACCACAGTGTAAAAGCTCATTAATACTCTAGGCTGACCTATTAAAAAGGGTTATTGGCTTAACACAATAGGAGACATTCTCCTGGAAAACAGGCAAGGAAAGGAGAGAACAGCTCAAGATAAGCCACTTCTCTACAAACAGGCTCAAAGGATGAGATCATTAAATGAGTGTTAAAAGCATCTAACATCTTTCACCTCCTCTCTGCTCATTTCAAAACTAGCTTAAAATCACAGAATAAAGGCCCAGCAAACACCCCAGTACATTTTAAAAGGCAATTCTCTCTCAAAGGGCTGATAGCAGGCAGGGAGTGGGAGAAAGGTTTATTTTAGTTGAGTTAATCTGACAGACTGGCACCTACTCAGAGGTGTTGGAAGACGTCTGGCGCATCCACACACCCACCAAGAGCAGCACTAAATTCTTAAAGAAGACAGGGCTGCCTATGCATTAAGTTCCCTTTTAAAGTACTTCTCCCTAGAAGCTTTGTTCTTTCTTTTCAAATAAATAATTTAAAGCAAGCTTCCAACAAATGTGTTCTTTTTTGGGGGGTGGGGGGGACACTTCCAACACTTGACCTTGGGGCTTGCCAAAACTAGCAAATGCTCAAGGCACCGCGCCCATGGAAGCACCACAAAGGGTAAGAAATTACCTGCCTGCCAGATGGAGTCCATACTCCCACCCCATGCAGCCTTCCAATGCCATCCTTTAGCTTAAGTAATTGTGGTTTGCTTGGGGTTTTTTTCTACCATAAACTTAGAGAAAACAATCCTAGTTCCTCTCAGCTGATGCTTTTCTAGGCTGAAGCCAAGCTCTTCCAGCCTACTGGTAAAATGCTGGCTGATCCTTGCACCATTATCCTAATTACCCTTCCTTGACCTGTGGCTGTTTAAACTCATCTTCCTAAGTACAGACAGGACACCTTCATTCTCTACTGCTCCCAAATGTGATGTTCAGCTTATAGAAGGAATTCATATTGTCTGTCCTTAAGCACATGACATTCTCCTGAAACCAATTAATGGCAGAGGAAAGCAGTTCTTCTCACTTAATAATCCAGTCCTCCCCCGCCTTGCCAATGTCTCTTAGCTTTGGAGTTGGCAAATTTATTTAGCAAGCTTTTAATTCTTCTGTAAAGGCTGCTAATGAAAATATTAAATAAAGCACGATTTGATCTTTGAGGAGCTCCAGCAGTACCTTTGCACAAACTTGCAGCGATAAAAAGGTTATCAAGAATGACAGCATTGAAAGACTCCAGTCTTTAAAGGTATCTTAACCACCTCAAAAGCCCTGCTTGCAGGAGACAGGATTACCATGATGCAATCAAATTAGGTCCAATTATCTCAAGTATTTAGAGCATGTGTGCCAGACACCCACCCCAAAGAAAAACAGAAACTGAAATAACACTGTTTGACATACACAGATGCAGCAAGCCCAGTGACCACTATCACTCAAACTAACCCAGAAAGAAGGTCATTGTCATCGTGTCCTGGTTCCCCCAAGATGTCCCCCTCATCCACATGAAGATGCTTTCTTAGCATCACGAAACAGCTTGCAAAGCACAGATCCCCTATGATATTGCAATTAGCTAATTTCCTATACTGATATCTCTTATACAGCGAACAGCATTTTAATTAATTCTTTAAATACATATTCCTCCAATAGGTTGAACCTTAATTAAAATTAGAAGTGCCTGATAGCATCTTCTTATCTGGTTACAGACGCATTTTTTTAAAATTTGCGGTGATGATATCGCAACCACATTAAAAGGAATACATATTGAATTTTATGTTCTTTCGGTTCAGCAGAACACTAAGAAAATTAATTCAATCTGCATTTACACTCACAGAATCTGTCTCCTGCTTCAGTAATAAATATTCTTGCTTTGTTTCAAACATAAGTTTTACAAAACTGTTTTAAACTTTGCCCTGGGCACGTCTCTGACCAGCAGAGATCTGCTTAATCTCATATTTCATTAGTTATTGCTTAATTAGAACCCCATTTGAAAGAAGTTGAATAAAAATGGCCCATTTAATTATCATGAGACATGAAAGAGGCAGAAAGTTCTTTGTAATCCAAGCTGCTCCTCAGCAAGTTTTTATCGTCCTTATCACAGACATCATACGTGACTTTACCATCTATCTCTCTCTCAGCTCTGCCTCTCCTGATGCAGCTCTTCAGTCAGCACATCTCATCTGCCACTACTCCTACATTCATCTTCACACAGCTCCCCTGGCATCAGGGAACACCACAATCCACCTTCTGGCAGCCCAGGAGCATCACCACCAAACACTTCCCAGGCCCCACCCTGTGCTTTATCAGACTTTAAACCAAAAGATCAGCACAGCAACCAGGGGAAAAGCTCCAGCAATATCCTTCAGCTGAGACAAGTGTACAACTAAACAGGTGTCCTTCTCAAACCTAGCAGGGTTTATTACAACTCTAAAGCAAGCAGGGCTTCTTTGATACTAGCACTATCCTTAAATACTGATTAAGAAATAAAAAGGTTTATCCTGAGTTTCTCTAAACTGCAGCCTTTTCTCTTTATAGCCAACCAGTTAACAAAACCAGCAAGTTTACAATGCAAGTACAGAATGACCAAGTTACTGTCTATTACATGCACAACTAAACACCAAATTGTATCAGTATTTCCCCTTGTTCAGGAAGCATTTACACACCAATGCCAAATTACATTCTGTTTTCAGGCTTGGGCATCCGATTATAATTTCAGCTTTCTGATATAAACAAAATGTGCTCAAAACCTTCAATTTATCTGAGAAGCGTTCACAAACTTCAGTCTTGTCTGAAACCACTCTCTGAAATGCTTATTTGTGAATTGTAAATTAAATGCTACTGCTCTGTATTATGCAAATAGCCAAATTCTAGCATTGTATGAGAAGCAATGAGCTTGTTATCCTGTCAGTCCTGCACACAGACACCTTCTTAGAACATCATTTCCAAAACTGCTTGTGTGCTCCCTTAGCTGCAGTACTTTTGATACTAATGAAGGATTTACCACCAACTCAAATGAGATGAGTCACCCAACAATGAGCACTTCTGAAAAGCCAACCATTATCTTTAACTTGGAATGCAAACAATATCCTCATACTTATCAAAAATTCCCGTAAAAGCATTTATGGTAACAAACACGAGATATCCAGTGGAAGCGAGGAACAGAGAAGTAAGATAGCAGGTATCAGGACTCTTGCTAAATAAGCATCACACGGTGCATTCTATCAATGCAACAATTAGCTTTGCTTGGGTGTTCAACAACTAGTTTTAGTTAGATAAATTATACAGCTAAACAGTTGTATGTGAAAAATAGGAGTACGTGCAACTGTCTTCAACAGAGATCATATATATCCAGTCATTCTTTATGGAAAAATTATGCATATGGTGCGTGTGGGTGGACTGAAACCACAACGGGATGAGCGTTACCTCATTGCATCTCTGCAGTGGGGTGGAGGGCTCAAAGGAGACCGAGCACCTGTCAGATCCATCAGCACATACCTCAGTGTAGAGTGTAGTGGGATCAGCAGCTTGAGTCACGTGGATCCCATTAAATCCTGCAAGGTTACCTCATCCCTGCAGCACTCGAGGAAGCCTTGTCAGACAGAGCCGCCTCCCACCCGCTCCCACTCAGGTAAAGCCTTGCAGGTGGCAGGTGACACGAGGACAGGCTGTGCCAGGGCACGCTGTCCAGCACACCAAACCCACCAACTGGCACACCAGGGCCATCACACACTGCTGGGACACAGCATCCTCACCTCCTGCAGGCCTGAGAGCACTCACCAGCCAGCCAGGGATTTGCCCCATAGCCCCAGGGACAGGGCAGATGTGCCTCCCACAACAGACAGAGTGATGACAGACATCCCACAGGGAAAAGGGCACAGTCCCGACCACTCTCCTACTACAGCACGGAGCCTCCTGGCCTGGCTGCAGTGCAAGGCAGGAAGCAATCCAGTAATAGTGCTGGAAGCGAACAGGATTCTGAAAGCAGTCCATGCTATTTCATTCCAGAGCAGTTAGCATCATGTTTGCTTACAGTCAATTCCTTTCTTTGCCTCATTTAAACTAACTTAATTTTTACAAAGAAAAAGGTCAATTTTAATGTCTTTCTTTACAACTTGTGTTAGAGAGCAGCTTCCCGTATCTGTGGGATATATTTTTTTTCTTCAGGACAGAGGTTTCAAACACATCTGTCAAGCTGAATGGAAATGGGGAAGAGCTAAGCTCTAGTGTCTTGGGATAAGAAAACACTGAGAGTGTTTGCATGCTGCAGCTGAAAACAATAACTGAGGAAGCATCAAGGGGTGTTTCTATCAGCAGACAGGAGCAGGGAGCAGAAATAAGGCTCAGACAGAAGGAAAGGAATTGATTTGGAACTGGAAGAGCCACCTTGGTCTCCTCTCATTTTTCACAACTATAAATTAGATATTCATCTCCATACCTGATTAGGGGGGTTGTTTTAAAAGCTGCTAAAAGGGTCTTGCACAGCTTGCAGGCTTACGCATGTTATGCATGAACAAAAATTGCCACCATCATTAAACTCACAGCATCATTAGAGGTACTATCAGAAATTATGTTGGGGAAAAAAAGCGTATTTGAATATATTTTTCATTCTGAAATATCAACACATGCAGAGCTGGCCTGCAATCTAAATGAAACCAAGGGAGTGCTTCCTCTTAATGCATTGATACTGCTTGAGTGAAAAGTTTGCTGCTGATGGGTTTTATGTGCATCTAAGCTGAGCTCAAGACAATCTAGCAATTTTACCATTACCATGCTGCAGTAAAATAAGTCTTCTTCCTAATTATATTCTCAGCCTGCACAACAGACTTATCTATTCCCACTACCCTATAAATGACAATGCTGTTGTAATATTTAATAACGCGTTTCCAAATGTTTAAAAAAAAGGCAAACAATGAGAAGGAACAGCAAACACAGAATAAGAGGCTACTGTCCATGCTTCCACAAACACTTGAGCCAAGTGTACTTACACACCAGCATAAATCAAACAGGCATAATCCAATTTAAATACAAGGCCTGCTAGGCTTTTTCATTAATGCATGGTTTATGCTTTTGTCATCTTTTGACTAATTTTATTACATAATACTGAGAGATTTACTATATTACATTACGGCTCGGCTAGTCATAACAGAATTGAAAAAGTTAATTTTGTTTCTCTGTTTCAGAAGCTAGAGAGTACATTATGTCGTGCTGGTTTTCAATCAGTACATTCTTCTGAAATTCCCCTTTCGTTCCCTCTACCCGTTCCACATTAAGAAATACACCTCCTATGTACTACTGCTCTTTTAAAAAGCATACCAAAGAATGCTTCCATCCTTGTACATGCTGCCTCTCAAAAAAAAAAAAAAAAAATCAGATCTTTAAATGTTTTAGTTTCTTGTCTATTTTGCTCCATCCTGTTTTTTCAGGGTCTCTGGTCAAGCAGTAATAGCTCAACAGTTCAGCACTGACCTCATGGAAGAAAAAAATATAGGGCCACACCGCCTTCGTATTTCCCTTACTTGAAACAGCACAAGTAATTCCACTTAATTTGGGGAGATACATTTTACAGCCCATTTTCGAAAATGGGAACATAACTCTGGTGGGCTGTTACCAGCTTTTTGCCTTTTTTTTTAATTGTCTTCCTTAAACAGCTGCTACAGAACACCATCAGAGGCAGGATGATGCTCTGCCCTGAGACGGCTGCACTTGGGAATGAATCACCACAGACAGAGCAGCACCACAAGGAATAAACCCTCTGCTGAACATTATGTGTGCACTCATCTCCATTTCCCTGTTTAACTGGGCTTCTTCTTGCTTTTATTTTCAAGTATTTTATTCAAATTTCTTACTTCCTCAGCACCAATACACAAGAGGACTCAGCCAGAGTACAGAAAATTGTCCACAGCAAAGGCTCCTCTGCCTACATCCCCAAACTAGTATTGCTTAGAAATTCCAATCTAGTGTCCCAGCTGTTAATGAAAAAAGAGATTCTGGCCCACAAGACTATGTAATGTAAAGAGGAACAGAAAAAATCAAATAGGAAGACAACCATTACTACAGTGTGCTGCACGTACAGCATGACACAGGTCAAAAACGCATTAAAAACATGGAAGTCATGTTACTGATAGAAACACCTTCCACAACACACAGTGATAGTACACCTAGCATTAGGGATTGTCTAGCCTTTTTACTTGCAACTCATTTTAAAAGGACTGCTCAGGACTGCTGCTGGTTCCAGACTAATAACTTCCAGATTGTGTCAGATTTTCCCACACACAGAAACAAGCAGCAAAGCTGAATTTGGTCATGTCAAGGTGTTTCCATCAGCTGATCATAACCACTTTGGGAAACTCATCTAGATGCAATAATAACTTTACTGCAAAGTTTTTGTTGTTCTGTTGTTTTTTTTAAACAGCAGACCACAAAAATCATGTTCCTCATTCAATTCCCATTGAAGTTAAATAGGATGGTTTCCATAGACTTTGATGACTTCTGGAGGAGGTTTCATAAAAACATGAACAATAAATCTCTTTATCCACCAGGGAGAGAGGTTAATCTCTTATTCTTAATGCTTGCACATCAAAGAACTCCAGTGTGGAACAGGAGTGCTGCACATGAAGTCCAATAGCTGGCTATATCATAGTCATAATTTGAAATGAAGAACACTTACGTAAAACACACCTCCAAAACTAAGGACTTGGATTCAAAAATGCTAAGCTCTTCTCTGTGAAGTAGCACGTTATCAATTCACAGAGATTAATCCTGAAGTTAGAAAAAAATACAAAGCCACTAATTTCATTCATAGATTTTCTTTTCATTTTCCTACAACAAACATACAGCAAACCTCACCAGGGTAGGGTGTACTTCTACACCTTCAATTTGTCCCAGAGCATAGTAAGACATACTTACAGATATTCTCCCTCCAGATGACATCGTTGAAGGCAAAACCCATTTAAACACCACTAGGAATGGGGGAATGCTTTAAACCCTCTCCCGAGATGAGAGTTACAGCCACCACAGAGAAAGTTTTCAGCACAGTCCTCCTCAGGAGATACTACTCCCAAGAAGCACTTGGAAAGAAAATACTTGTTTGCCTGAAAGCCCTTTAGAGAAACCTCCACTGCAAACTCAGACTCAGGTGGTGCCACATGTGGTAGAGGTATCTTTGAAGTAGCCAGCCCCAGTAAACTCACAGAGACCACAGGTGCATATTAAATAGAAATTTCTTCTTTACTCAAATATCTACAACCAACAAAGTGAGAAAGTGGGGTTGCTAAGGGTCTCAATAATCTGCAGAATTCACAGCTTTGCTTTTGCCCTGAAACATTCAAAGCTGCTTGTGTTTTTCTGTCAGCCATGATGATAGGAAAGCAGCTGCCTTAATGAGCCATAGAGAGTGTGCTGGAAAAAAGAGGCTGGGGATGAGACCTTGTTCTGCCTTCTCAGGAGTCTCTTGGCCACTGTTTTTCCTCCTTGTCACATACTCAGTTTCTGAAGTAAACACACATTTCACCTATAATACAATGAACCACTTTTAATGACATATATAACGACACTGCATTCTACCTTTGTTAGAACTGTGCTGGCAGTGTTGATTTTAACTTTACATTTAAAATAAAGACTAAGTTCAATCAAATGTTTTTAGTAGAGAAGTTTTTCTTTGAAGTTCAAAAAAACTAAAAAGTGAGAGAAGGTCCTTAGGAGCCTTTTATTAAAACTAGAATTCTGCCCACTTCTTTCATTAGCAATGGACCAATTCCCAGCAATATTCTCATGCTGAAATACAAACTGCTGGCATTCTTCTCTGGAGTGTGAGCAATGATTCTGTTGTTTCATTCCAAATATGACAATTAATATTTAGCATATACTGAATAATTCTATACACGATTGCTCACTATTATGTGGCTTTTTCAAATCAGGCCATAGTTAGCAGGAAGACTGAAAGTTATCAGATTATGGAAAATTAGACGATGGTTTCATTCCTTGGTAATAATTATCTTTCTTTTTACTCTAACAACTTGGAGATTGGTACCTGAAATTTCTCCTCTCTACTTTTTCTTTCAACTCTGTAAAAAATTAAAAGCACTTTTTCATGCTGTAAGCTCCAGCTGGAGCCTAAAAACAGACATGTAACAGCAGAAGAAAGACCAGTTGGACTTGCACAGACTGCAGGCTGGGAGGAGAGCAGGAGAGGAAGAGCTTTTTAAATAAATTCATATAAGCTGCTCTGAGATTAACCTAGAGGAAAAGTCCACCCTTCACCACTAGCAATTATTCAGCCACCTTCAGTAGCCATTTATTGGGTAGGCTTTGATTTGTGGAACCCAAGACAATTGCTTATCATGTCATAATCTGGAAATCATTGTAGAGATTACAATGTAATGAAATGGATTTTTTTCTGATGGTTGGCAAGATTAATTATGTATTTACAGCATTAAGTAATTTTCCACATGTATTTCCTCTGACTGTTTCAGTTGTTGGGTGGGTTTTTTCCCAGTAGACAAGAGTCACACAAGTAAAATAACATTGGATGTGCAAACACCACAGGCAAATTTGGCAGAAACCATATGTTTTAAAATGTACCAAGTCAATAAAAATGTCATTAAAACAGATTTTAAGATATGGAAATGAGAAAATGCAAAATTGTTCAATAACCAAGAAAAACATCAGTGTAAGGAAGACCTTTAATACATGCAGCCGCAGTCGATTTTATTTGCTTGCTTCTCTGCTAGCAGTATTGTAATAACATTGATGATGTTCAATATGGTATCATTTTTTCTCCACCTGTGTCTTATATCTGAAAGAAAACACAAGAACTGCAGAGGAGGAGAGCACATTCCACTGAAACCAAAAGAAGTTTATGTCTGAATTAATGAAAACAGTATTTCACTCCAAGTTGAAGTGATTTGCCCCAAGTGGCACCAGTTAGAAGCAGAACTGCTGGTTGTAATCCACTCCCTCAGCTCCTCTTCTCCTCAGTCACTCCACCAGATCCCTCACCTGCCTGTGTCTGAACAAGACCCATGTCACAGGACACACCAGCTCTGCTCCACTGGCAGTCATCTGTCCCCCTCTGGACTTAGTCCAATACTCCATGTAACTAGAAAATTACCTCACATTTCATATTTCAGGTGCAGAGCAGGAAATCAATACACACTGCAAAACATGCAGAAAATCCTTCAAGCTGTGTTTCTCAGAATCCTTGCACAGATTTCTGAAGGATTCAAGTCTTCTGTTTTCTCCCAAGCACTGCCATAATCAACCAGAGCATCACTACAGCTTCAGCAGAGTTAGAATCAGCTCCCCTAAATGTTGGAAATGCATTGACAACATCATGCAAATACTCAAAGTCCTTTTCCCACTCAAATGTGCCCCCAACAGTTCTCACTGCATTTGTCCACAGAGCACACACATTTTGCTGTGACTCAGTTATTTTACTTTTTAGTGCTTATCCATAACAGACCAAATTCTCATAGTGTTTCTCTCCAGATAAGCAGCTCCAGTAACCACAAGGAATTACTGATGGCAGAAAGCAAGCAGAACTTGCCCCAGTTTCCTTAACTGGCTAGATTGAAAATCTGTCCAATTAATCCTCTTAAAATAAAAAAAAAATTAAAAAAAAAAAAAAAAAGCCTACTAGTGCACTTAAAGTTATAGCTCCAGCACTGAGGCATTGAAAGCCTCTTGGCCAAATTCTGCCAAAGATCCTTTAAGGAGGGGTGGGTTTTACCACTTAATTTTGGTCACTGTGGGGAGGCGGCATTGGTGTTTATTTTTTTAAGAACATTTGTGAATATTAATAGCTATATACCTTCAAGATAAATAAAAACTTGCTGGGAAAACTCACACTAAAGGATTAAACTTACTATTAAAGAATGCAACTCACTGCTAAGCATCAGTTTATCTTTTAAGTTAACTGAACACCAGACAGAAATTGTGCAACATGGAAATTGTGCAAAACCACAATAACCATCATCTGAAACAATTCATTCCCTGCATGGGATGTGGTAGGGTGTCCAAACATTCTCACTGACTTGTCTTACATAGAGATTTTGTTTTCTGTCAGCAAGCAGAAGCTACATAACAATTACCCTCCGTTCCCTACAGCATTTGTTACTCAAATTCTCTGATCTCAAGGGCTGCCTGACACTTGATTCCGAAACTGTTTAGTCTTGGCCTTTTAAAAAAAAGACAAAGTGGTAAATTAATAGGAAAATCTTAAATAGAGAATGCAAGAAGTCCTGCATATTCATGCAGAACATCAACTGAGCTGAGAAAAAAACCAACTAGAAGAGACAGTCGAGGAAATAATAAAAGCTGGCAAGCTGCTCCTCGACTTCAGCTGCCCCTTAGTGACTTGAGAGTGTTTTCATCTTTTCTCAAGACAGCACCAGTTACACATGAATGCTTCTGAGTGCCAGCCTTGTTAAAGTTTACATTGCTACCAGCTCCTATAGCCAATGCAAAATTAATATTCAAACTTCAACTGAGAAGCCTGTCACAGTTGCTCCACCAGAGTTTGCATACAAGGAAAACAAGTGTTACAGAACAGGAAAATCACATTAACTGTGTTCTCAAATTGCCGCTCTGAGCATTGCATACTAATGTATTAATATTTGTTTTTAAAATAAGCATCTGCTGCTGGAAGGCTGGAAGAGAAGAGAAAAGCAGATGTTACCCAAAGCACCACAACAGCTTAGAAAAAGGAAGGCTGTGGGTCACTGGCATCTGCCTGTCCACTGTCAGGGAACAAGGACGTCAAAGCTGAACCTAGTTAAGACAAGACCAAAGGAGGGACTGGACAGAAACAAAGCTTGGAAACTGCTTCAGAGCCAAACTTTTGTGCAAGTATTTAAAATACAGATTAAAGACAACTCTAGGTTTCATAGAGCCAACTGATTCTGAGTGTACAGGGAGGAAAGAGAGATTTTCCTTCTGACCACTAATAAAAAGATCCTTGGCCACCTGAAGTCAGGAAGCACCTGATACTGGATCTGAGGCAATTGGGAGTTAATTTGTATTTTAGAGGGCTCCCATTCTCCCTTTCCTCCTTGGGCTTGCTTTTCCTCTAGCCCAGCAGGGAAAGCAGCAAACACATGCACAGAGGCTACATGACTGTAAGCTGGTAAAAAGCTGCTAAGTTAACTGATGGCAAATCTGACCTTCCTAAAATGCTTGACAAGAATTTAAGAACATAAATATTATTATTTCAGGGAGCAGGATTCTCATCGATATCCCATTAAGCTTCATGAATAGCAAACCATGACAGGGTGCAGCCTGCACACGGCCAGCAGGAGAGGGATGTGCCTCTGTAAGATCAATGAGAGTTATTCAGAGGGAATGGGTACATACAAAATATAAACCAACTTCTTTGTTTTTTAATAACATGTTGAATGTTCTCAAGTTCTCCAAGTAAAAAGCATTTAAAGATCATTGTAATTCATTCCTCCTAATGTTTCCCTTAACTGCATTATTTGCTTTTTGCACCAAGACACATCTCAGCACCGCTTCCATACCCGACACCACCTCCATCACGAAACAAAGTTCAGAGCCAATATGAGGAGATAAAAGCAATCTCATTCCCACCCGAGATGATCCTGCCCCACATTGTATTTATTTTAGAAACCTCATTCTTTAAACATGTGAAATTACATAAGCAATACAATGCCTTGCAGAGAGCAGTGCTAAATTCTTCTACACCACCTGCCTTAAGTCAGCTGTGGTCCAAGTAAAAATGACCCGATGCAGTTCTACTACAATACAAAAGCTTAGAACATTTTTTTATTTAGTAAGTCATTTATGACTAAATGGAACAAGAGATAGCTAATTTGATTGATTCACATATCCTAGCCTGCATTTTTCAAAACGGTAATATTTTATCTGAAAATAGATTAAAAATTATATTCCAGAACTCTAAGCTAAATACTAAAATTGGCTCAATCTCTCCCTTATAAGAAATACAATTCAGTTGCTGTTTCAATTTTATTAAAGATACAAGATATATATTATTAATATATTATCATATATATCCATATATATGATTAAGATATATATTTCAATATATTTAAGATATATTTATATTTTAAAAGATATTATTCATCTTCAGCAAGCCCAAAAGCAATTTATCACTGAAAGCAGCACGCTGAGAATTTACCTGCCACCCCTAAAAAAAAATTGTTCTAACATAATAAATTCTATTACTGATGAAGCTTTTTTTAATGACAAGCCACGAGGTCAGTAACCCACTACCACAAATTCCACTGTTCTCCCTGAGTGCCACTGCAGAGATGGAGAACAGCAATGGAAATTATAACTCTGTGGCTGCAGTCCAAGGACTATATAGTAGCACAAGTAAGTTGCACCTTATTCTGGATCAATTCTATTTTTCTTAGGGATAATTTTGTATAAAAATCCAACAACAGAAAAGCCAGACCCATAATTATGCTCTCCAAGGGAAGGAATGCTCAGTAACAGAGACAGATGGCTCGTATGCTGCACTCCCCCTTTTTCAAAAGTTCTGCTGCAATATTATTGTAAGGGCTTTGTAACTCGCTTGTTTGCATCTGTCATCGTATTTCGTGAGCTCTGTGCCTTCTGAATAGAAAAAAAAATGTTTTGTTTTTGAAATGGGAGCAGATTTTGCTCATTTATCATAATAATTCCCTCAGTTGGGATACAGCTATTTTCTCACTAAGAAAAATTCAAAGTGTAACATTATTCTATTCCTCTGCTGTCAACAAAAGCAAAATGGAGCATTTTTAAAAAATGGAATAATGCTTCTGGATCAATAAAGACCACGACCACACAGGTTAACTACCTCCAAATTGTGTTAGGTGGCCTCCTGTCTCTGAATACACATTTCCATGTCCACAGCTAATTGGAATAACTTGGTCTTATCCAAACAAAACAACCTTTTACTACTGTATAAGAGCTGCAAGACCCAAGGTGAACATCAGGCTGGTATTTCCATAATGGTCCTGTCATGTATCTCACCTTTACTTGCTTTAAAACAATCACAGTTTATTTTGCTCATGCACTCTATGCCATTTGCCCTGTGCCCGTAATTAATTAACTATGCATCAGTTTTAGTTCACATTAACAACTGAAAGAGTGTCTTCTCCTTTTACCCAAATTTATGCACTACTTTTCATGATGCTAAAGAGTATTCTGAAGTATAAAATATTCTGTTGGAGCGAGTCCAGAGGAGGTCTCCAATACGATCAGAGCAGCTATCCTCAGGACAGGCTGACACAGGTGGGGTTGTTCAGTCTGGAGAAGAGGAGGTACCACAGAGACTTCAGAGCACCTTCCACCATCTTAAAGGGGCTACAAGAGAGCTGGAGAGGGATTTTTGACAAGGGCATGGAGTGTGATAGGACAAGAGGAAACAGCTTAAACTGCCAGAGGGAAGGATTCGATTAGACACAGGGAAGAAATTTTTCCCTATGATGGTGGTGAGGCACCAGCTGCCCAGAGATGTTGTGGATGTCCCACCCCTGCAAATCTTCAGGGTTGGCTGATGGGGCTCTGAGCAACCTGCTCCAGTGGGAGCTATCCCTGCTCATGGCAGATGACCTTTAAGGTCCCTTCCACCCCAACCCATTCTATGGTTCTGTGACTCTAAACACTATCACACCCCAGAGCATCCACCTCCACCACATCTCAAAATAAGCCCCTTTAACAGTTCCAGCTTTGAGATAAACATTTTGTGGCCAGGAGAGGTGTAGAAAACCCGCTGGGTGTAACACCAGGCAAGAAGAAGCATTGTGAAACAACAGGAGTGACTCTCAAGTTGCAGCAGGACCTCACCTCTCCAACCAAGTGGAGCAAGCAGAAGAGTGACAACAGTGCAGTTTGTAAATGGAAGTGATACTCAAATACATTAAAAATGCAAAAGACAAAATGATATGCAATGGAAATATATCCTTAAGAAGCGTTCAAGCAAAAACTTAATTTATTGCAAAGAAAGGAGAAAATTTTGATTTTATGGCAACTCCCACAACAACTAGGTATTAAGGTTACCCAGAGTACATGGTAATATTCATGTTTTGTCAGTATTTCAGCTGGCAGGAAAAATAATCAAGTGAAGGTTGCTAAATCACATGTGCGTCTTTCTCCACATATCTATCCATCTATATAAAAATTCGGTGCATTATATAAAGTTGCCAGTAATGCTGAAGTTCCACTTTGACAATTTTATTTCTAATCCCTTTCCACATTACTCTCTCAAATTGAACAGAGGACATGTCAAGTACCAGGCTTAATTTCTGTTCTCATTAGCTTCTACATTATGCAGATGTCAGGTCAGGAAGAACCGTATCAGATAACCAAAAATTAGTAATAATTAACCAATAGCAGTGCAGTTTGCCCAAAGAGACCTATTCTTTCCAAGTAGTAAATTATTTTTTAATTATCCCATTGAGATGGAGACTTCTAATTGCAAATACTCTAAGCAAGGAAAAAATATACACTGGGGAAATCCCAGATTATTAGCAACAGTACAACTTTCTACATAGGTTTTGCAAGTAATAATAGACTTTTTCCAGTTTAAAAAAAATTACTCCTAGAAGACTGCTTCATCGATGCAGATAAACCTGAAATTGAAGTACACAAGGATAATGGAATTGTTAATTCATTTTTTGATGTCCAAACCTGATTTTTTAAAGTCAAAAATAGATTGAAGTCAGACTTATTCTGAATGTGCAGATATAAGAAAATGAAATGGGTTTTGTGCAGCAAACATATTCTATTTGCTTAAAATTAGATGACGTCAATATATACCTATTTATTTGCCACTTGAGAGGCACTTCATTTGTTCCAATACAATTTCACAGATCCAGAATTGCTCCTGAGCCCTCTATCCCATCTTTCCATTACAGGCAGAATAGGATAGATATTATTTAATACCTGAGAACTTTGAGATTTTTCTACTATCCATAACCACCAGATTGAACTGCTTCTCACACAACAGAAGAAAGGAACTAAAGAAGTCCTAAAATCACCAGCACATCTCCACCAGGACCAGAGTAACCAGAATTTTGGACACCACGTATTTGTGGCCATTGTTGACCTTTAAATATCCCCATGGTTCTGCATTCAGTGGTCAGCAGAGCACAGCTGGGCCAGTGCTGTCCCCAGCCCTGCCCAGCCCAAAGGGACAACACAGAGGAACAGAAGAGCTCTTGTTTTTTTCTGGTTCAGCCACAGAGCTGGTGCTCAGCATCCTCTTCCATGTCCTAACAATCCTTCAGCTTCACCTTCATCTTCCCCACTTTTGTCTCCTAAATAAACCCAGCTGCTTTCTCAGGGATCAGGTCCTAACTGTCCCTCAAACAGAACAAAACCAGAAGTATATATCAATGTTCTGAGCATCCTTTTAAGCTGCTGCATGCCATTTAGATGATCTTTAATATTTTCTTGCCCTCCTGGGAACAACATTCTCAGGTGGCCCAAGACAGCAGTAATATTACACCCTTAGCACATCGATTTCTGAGGCCCAAACCACCCTGCAACAAGCATTTAATAAAAACGTTGGCTATAAAATCCTAATGGCTAATTTGTCACTTCCAGATTTCATAACAAGCATTATCATCGTTTCCCAGGATCCCAGCAAGCAAGGTTTGTACTAATGTGGTTCAGCCACAAACATTTCTATTAATATGGCTCAGGCACACATTTTCTACCTAAGCAGCCATATGTCACTCACTGGAGATTTCCCTTGAAGTTTGAGGGGTAGAGGAGAATATTATGCACTAAAGGCAGAAAAACACAAAATCCTCTTTCATGGCTGCATTTTGGGTTTTTTTTAAACCAATGTCTTTGCTGCTGAAAGCTGGCAGCACTACCTAGGTGCAGAAGGTGCACAGATTTCTGCTCTGTGGGTGCAAAATATAGTTTATAGGCCAAGTGAAATCCATAGTCAGCATCCAGTGAATTGCTGGCCTTGCAAACAGCCGTACTGCAGGAAGGAAAAGTCAAGTGTGCCTCCTGAGAGAAAGTCTTTGGGTGAGGCAGGTTGTACAATAAATGTGTACAGATGAACAGCCCTCATTTTGGTTTCCAGAGAGTTTGAGAGGACAATAGTTTGTAAAAGAATGCCAGTAAGATGTAGAAAGCTTTTGAGTTACATTCTTACCACCCTCATTCATGTTACTTTAAATTTTCCACACAAACCCAGGCTGAAAGAGCTGTCAGTAAAGTAAATCCCTTGACTCAAGGAATTTTGGGTTCACCTCTAAAATCATAAACAACAGTATCAAAGCTCAGCTACTTCTGAGGTTGCAAATAAGCAGGGCAATACAACTGCTACTTGGCAGTAGCAGCTCAAAGCTATTAAAACAAAAACAACTCAAGAAAGACAAAGTTTTCAGTGAGGGGAAATAACCAGCAATTACCCTTTGCAGGCTTTCCTAAAAACCACTGGAATATGCAGATTTCTACTTATCCTAATTTGCTCAATGCTACCCTACCCTTGCTTCTCAAACCTTTGTGCAGAAGAAAAAAGCAAGGCCACTGCAAAGAAGCCACCACAGAGCAAAACACCTCCCACACCAAGAGTCCCATTTTGGTCCAACAGTGTGAGTGCCACATTTAGATCCAGGTCACCTCACCAACTCACTCCCCTGGACTGCTTATTTTCCTCAACAGGTGATTAGAAAGGAAAAAAAAATCTATCAAGAGGAATGAGACACATCTCTGACCTAAAAACACAAGCTGAAACATCTGTAGTTAACTGGCTATTCAGTGTATTGTCCAACACAGGAGCAGAAGACAACATGTTAATTGCCAAGGTCCTTTCAACTCCAATTTGTCCAGTTCCTGCGGTTCAAAAAGATCCCTGAAGTCAGAGACTTTTTTTAAAATTGTCATTACAGTTATTTCAGTTCAAATGTTGCCCCCAGTAAGCCTGTAAAATAAAAAGAAAATTTGATCTTATCTGCAACTGATTTTTCCTCTTTTATAGAAGCTTTAATGCAGCTCATAATTAGGCACTGCTACCTAAGGGAAAATTAATGAAATAAGAACAGGCCTCCAGATGAAGATTTTCAAGCATGTGTCAGTGACACAAAGGTTTTTTGCCATGTTAGCATATTTAATTGAGAGAAGAGTGGCACAAACTGGTTGGAAAAGCAGATGACCTCTTGTTCCGTGTCAATGCACCAAAATCTTGTAATCAGACATTAATCTACTGAATATGTCACTGTGCTTTTTTCTCCCCTTTCCCAAATACAAACCAGAGGGGAAAAATTGCCTATAGAACTGGTGTTTTGTTGCTGTTACTTCTTTTAAAGGAAAACTAAGATGCTACACCTGTTGTCCTTTCAAAATGTATAATGTTCATTGAAAACATAAACTCTTCTGTCCAGGTACACAGAAGTTTAAAACATGTGGGTAAAGTGCCAAACTCAGTGAGACCATTTCAGAATAGGAAAGGCTGTGTTTTTATTTATAAAGAATATGATGTATTTGATGTATTTGCCATATAAAAAGCAGAGTTATTCCCTCCAAATTTTCAAAAGATAAATAGAAATTTAATCAGAAAAAGACATTTCTTTTCTCTAGCATTTTAAGATTCAAATACACACTAAAACCCTTTTGATAGAGTTGAAAATTATGTTAATTTAATGAACTCTTTAGTCAGCACTACAGTTATCCTTTGAATTCACCAATTCTATGATGAAGCACTCCTCAGACTGCTTTGAACAAAAAGACACATTATGGTATTGTTGCTCCAGTAAATGCAACACAATACATTATTTTTTCTGAACACAGTCACTACTGATCTGCAATTGCAAAGCTGCCTTTAAGGCTGCCACTTCACCAAAAAGAAAATGGCTAAACACACAATTATTTTAATACGCATAAAATACTCCTATGCAAAATACATGCAGCAGCCTGAATTTGACAAGGGGATCAAGTCTCAGACAAGTTTTGTAAATTCCTATTAGATTTATGTCACTTTTATTGCTGCTGTGACATCAGATGCCTTTCCCACTTGGAACTATAATTAGAGTTATTTACAAAAACAGTTGTTTTTCATCAGTTAGTTTTCACGTTTTCTAGTGCTGTCCCCCTACTTTGTTTTCTCAGTTTACTCCTGAAATAGAAAGTCAAGGAAGACAAGAAAGTTTCCATTGTCATTTCTTGCTGTCTCAATATATTAAGTTTTCTCGATGTTCAGTCCTTTGACATAGCTGTGTTTCCCAACACTGAAAACAAACCAAAACAAAAGCTTAAGAGCTGAGCAAAGAAAGATTTCTCAGAAGAAAATAAACCAAGCCCCAAAGGAATGTGTCAACCAACATTTGCTCTTTTCTCAGGATAACAAAGTGGCTAAAAAGATGGGCTGGAGCCTGAAACACAGAGAATGTGGCCCAGATTCAAGGCCAAAGAAGCACCACTGGTGAAACCCCCATGGTGTAAGATCGTGGTGTTTATCACTGTGACCTGGGAAGGAGATAAACAGGGATGTGCTGAAGTTCCCTGAGTGTTTCCTGAGACAGCACGGGAGACCTTCCTACTGCAAAGGTCAAGGATGTGCAGCTGAGACCCCAGAGGTTCAGCCCCTGTATTCAAGCAGTCTCTGAGCTCCCCATCAGAGGAGGCTGAAAGCACTTGAGGAGAATTTATCACTGCTAAGATCCCACTGCAGCCAATCCTACCCAGGCCCAGAAAACCCTGCCCACATCCTTATTAAAAACTGGAACACTAAACGAGGGAAACACTGTATCTCAAGGTAAGCACTTGCCACCAGGGTCAGTGGACAATTGAAATCAAGGCTGGGAGAATGAATCCACTCGCCAGGACACCACGATGAGGGAACAACTTCTATGTGAACCTCTTAATTTCTTTTATACCTTCCCATATCATTTGACTTCTGTCTAAACAGTCAATTATTCTAGTTTATAGTATAATAAAACCTGCCTTCTTTCCCCCCCACCCTTTCAAAGCCTTCTATCATTCACTGAAGTCACTGCCGACCCACCTTTAAGCTCTGTCTGGCAGCAGGACCTTAAAACCTACATCTAAAAACCACCATGGCCACAGCTTGTTCAAAAAACAAAACAAGAAACAAAGAATCCACAAACAACAAAAATTGGACATTAATGATAAGCTCTAGATTTATCTCAATTTCCCTTTAGTAGGTTTTTCAGAAAAGTAATGTTAATATCGTTTCTGCCTCATACAACCTCATCTGTCCCTTATGTCACTGTCTCCAGAAATGAGTGGCTGATTTTCTCAAATGAATCTTTATGGTGGAACACCAAAAGGAAAGTAAAAAAGTGAAAAAAAACAACCTTAAAACTAGATTACTCAGTGATGAATACATAAAATTGATCTGTGTCCGTGAGTAATTTCTATCCTATCCTAGAACATGGGATTAAAAAAAAAGTAGTAGGCTTTTTCTGAAGTTTTTATTACACTTTTTATGCAAATCAGCTAGACCCTATCTTCATATCCCATGATGTAAAATAAGTCTTTGTGGAAAAGTGTATCACATTTTCCTACGCCAAGCATGTTTGGAAAAAGCTTCACCTGAAGACTACGTGAGGTACAGGGCAAGGTTCTCTATTTGGGACCTAAGTGACACCTTCTTTAAAAGTCCACAGCTGCAGAGGTTCCTGGAGAGGCTGGATTCAGTTTCTGCTCTTCCCCACTTTTCTTGGAAAGAAATTGGACAAGGATTGACTTTCTATGAGTTCAACAGAGCTTCTGAGTAAGACTGGAGGGAAGTGGAGTGGAGCAGCAGGGAACCAGAGCAAAACAAGAGTATTTGGAACTAGAAAATCGAAAGCACTATCGATATACACGAGAGGATGTAAGTGCATCATCCAAAACTGGTGAACAGTGAAAGGAGCACAGGCCATGGAAAGAGGTTTAGCAAACACATATTCTGGAAAAGCTGCAGAATGTGAAATATAAATTGCCAGATTATAAGGAAACAGAGATGAAAGTTTGATTACAACAACTTTGGAAGGCAGGAAAATTGACAAAGTCACTGACTGAGAAAAAGACCGTGAAGGAGAAATAAGCACATAGAAAGAGAGTGGAAGTAGAGACAAATAGAAGATGGTTTAAGATAGAAAAAGAGCACAAAAACAAGGGCTGGATACAAAATTTAAAAGTATGCTTGGATAAAAGATTATTTTATTGTTAAAATTATTATTTTATTGTTAAAATCTGCTTGGATAAAAGATTATTGTAAAAACTACTGTGCTACAGTGGTAGCTAAGAACAGAGTCACCGCTCCAAAACACTGCTAGAAATTGAGATGATGTGATGAGTGACACATGAGCCTCCCTCAGAGCAGCCAAAACCCCTGTCCCAGTGGCCTGCCAGCTTTCCTCATGCAGCATACCCAGACAATCACCAGTCATCTGGAGATTGGGATAGAATGGACATAAAATTAACACAAAAAAAAAAAGTCATCTTGCAAGACAAGGATAAAAAAACATGCAATTCTCAAAAAACCTAGTTGTGAGATGAATGCAAACCTGTCCAAAAGGCAGGAATGCTTCACACTGAAACAGAACTCATCACTTCAACCCCAGCTGGGCAACTGGTGTGAACCAGAGGCACACTCACACAGGTTGTCTGCCTTCAGCAGATGGTGGGAAAATGTATATAAAAGCTTCCCAGCTTTTCCTGTGGACAGAGTAACCCAATGTCCCATATCTGAGGAATGGAATGCTTGGCAAAGTTGGGCTGAGGAAAATAAAAGAGAAGCCGGATGGTTCAGTGTCAAACCCAACCATTTCCCTTAATTGTAGGGTTTGGTTTCTTCTTTTTCAAGAACTCTAGTGTCACAGAAGACTTTCTGAGAATAACTCAAGGAACACAAAGACACAGTGGCTTAGCCTCACTCTTACATTATGTTTCCATCATCTGAAATCTCTTGAGAACTTTCATTAAAGGCATTTTTCCATTCTTTACAAATCCATAAAGTACAGTTCTACAAGGACATTTATTCTCTTAGGTGAAAAGGTTTGGTCTAATTCCTGCTTATTTCCCAGCAAATCCTCACTGCAAATGCTGCTCAAGTACTATACCTTACACAGCAAGTTACAATTTAAAAACTATACAGCTAAAAACATACATTGGTGCATTCACATTAGCAGGAGACTGGGAAGGCTGGGATTCTCCAGACTGGAATTGGAAAGGTAAAGGTGAGCAGAAATCCAGGTTTACAAAGCAGCACCCTCTGTGGAGAGGCTGAAAAAAACCACACGAAACTGAAAGGTATTTAAAAGTAGGATAAAGTCCATTTGAAACAGTTAAAATAATCTTTCACCCAGTGGGCAGAGGACCCTGCAAGCTTCCTGGCAGCAGAGGCAGCCCACAGCATCAGCTCAGAGATGGTGTCAGCCACCTTTGTGCAATCATCTCTCTTCACTTGCCAAGAAACAGAGCAACTGATGAGTTCAAGGCAAGAAGCCCTCCCTGGGAGGGTGTAGGGTAAGACAAAGCCATCAGAGGTGAGGTTTGCATCCCACCTTGCCCGTCCAGAGCTCGCCACCTATGCCCAGCCCAGGCACAGTGTCCTGCCAGAGCCACATGTCCCACCATATGTCCAGAGAAACGCTGGCACGAGAGACGAACAGAGTCACCTTCTTGCTGCTGCATCACATTCCTGCTGCTGCACTCGAGGCCTCTGGATCCATGCTCTTACACTGATCAATCAGGAATACCAGGACTGAGGCTCAAATTCCCTGAGCAGCAATAGAATTAGATTACTTTGATTCGATACAGACTTAGATCCCTACCAGCTTTCTGCCTTGTTGCATTTGTATTTCCTAGATGTAGCCTGGTGAACAAAGAAGCCAGGTTAACAGATGGGAAGGAATAAAACTGAAGATCTTGGATCCATTTCTGCTAAATTGACAAGCACATTTCTATATAACTAGGTATTATATACATCACACACAGCCAACAAAGGGAGTGACTGGCTCCCTGAGATGCCTAACAAACCTACCCAGAGAAATCAGACATGTCATCTTTGAATGCCCCAGAAGGGGAAGTAAAGAGAGGTAAATTCATAAGCTTACTCATAACCACCAATCTTATTAATAAACACCTATTTCACAGCATCACAGACACAAAACCTCGGATTTTTACAGTCTTAGTCAGTACTTCTCATAGGTAGTAAGTCAGCTTCAGCAGTTAGGTAAAGGAGTTAATTCATAAAGCCACAAGTTCCCCTAACACATGAACACATTGCAGCTGGTTTATATTCAGGGGTTTATGTAATGCTATCAATTCTCTTCTACTTTGTTTCTTCTCCTTGTTCCCTCAGAATAAAGTAACTCCAAAGTAAAAAAGAAAGAAATCATGCCTTAACTACCTTGAGAAATATGCTGGAGTGACTGCGAAAATCAAGTAAAACTGAGGGATACAGGGTCTTGAGATATAAAAAACTGCCACAGTTACTGAAAAAAAACCCAAGTATTTTCCTCAGAAGCATCTGAGGAAAGAAGATTCCATGAAATTCCATGGTGTCAGAAAAGACAATCTGCTATAGTAAGTACCAGAAATTTCCCTAAATGAAAACAGAAAACATCTGATAAACAAATGACGAACATTTGCAGGGAAATGAAAATTCTTATGCATGAACAGGAATGTGACCCAGGGCAGTACCCCCTATTCCCTTAGGAATTACAGAACATTTGAGAGAAATGAGAAATTCTGATAAATGACAAAATGTATGAATGAGCCTGGAAACCAAGAGGAGAGATCATGAACTCCACAGCATTAAGGTTTTTTTCAATCTCATCTTTCTGCAAAACACACATACATAATCAAGTATTTAGCAGATTTTAGTAAAACTCATTTTGTTACACATTTGCAACCATGCCAATTTTTCTTCCAAAAATCACTTGCACAAGCAGCAACTATGTCCTCAAATGCAAAATTAACAACTGTTAGAAACAACATCATTTTGCTTTTAAGAAGTACAATATGAAATCCTTATTATTTTTGCATTTTCTAGAATTCAAGCTACTGGCAATCTTTGAACCTCACCCTCCAAAATTTCTCCAAGGTAAAAAAGCTAAGATATTGGCCAAGGCACTTTAGGAGACAAAACCAGCTGGTTTTCATCATGGTCTTGAGAAAGGTTGTATTAAGAGATTAGTCAGGCCTAAGAAACAACCTTCTTTGTTTTACTGAGTTTGGAAGCAGATACACCCCACAAGAGCAGTAGAAATCAATATCAGTCTGAACCGCAATGAGCCCCCTTCACATTCAGAAGTTCAGCAGCGACTGGGGTCAAAAAGAGCAGAGAAAAGAGTATTTGAATAGTACAGTGAGCCATGAGCTCAGCTCCAGGCAGTAAATAACATCTGTGCCTGAGCGAGCTATAATACTTTATAAAACAGTAACAAATGACTACACCTCTGACTGATAGGAAAGTGTTATATTATACCACAGGCAATGCTGTTGCCAATGTAATATTTTTTTCTGAGGGAAAGGGACTTTTGTGATCATTCCTTCCTGCATTAACTTTCAGCTTGCAAACCTCAGAGGCAGAGATTAAAGGTATTCCATGTTTGTATTGTATTTAAGTTGTATGTTTGGCAACAAATAGAGTTGGCGTGGATTACAGAGACCTGGTTAACACTTTGCCAAGTCTCACAAAGCACAGAGACCTCTGTCCCAGCTAGCAGCCAGGTGGAAAAATTAAATAATAAAAATAATTTAAAAACACAAACAAACAAACAAAAAGGAAACCTGTAAAGGTGGCATTTGAAGACACAGAGGGAAAGATGCACTGTTGACATCTGGGTATAAGAACATATTTACATCAATGCACAGACACTGCAGAGACGAAATCACGGGCCTTTTACAGCACAAAGAATAAGAGAATTGTCTTCCCTCTTGCAGCAACACATGGACTGTAGTACTGAGTTTACACTGAAGATAAATATTTCGTACATTACTCTTAGTCAGTGCCCATTGAAAGGGATGAAAAGCAGTCAGTAAAAAAAAAATAAAAAATCTGGTGACCCTCTTGTGCTATATAAGGCACAAGATACTCTCTTGTTTCCTCTTTTTTTGTGACACAATGAAACTGGAAAAAAATACTATTCTTCATGCTTGAGGGATCTTTCCCTCAAGTGAACAGCAGAACAGATTCAAACAATTTAACCAAGATCATTACTAGAGGTTTTGTCATCTAATCAAGATCCAGATTTTACAAAATTTTGACTAAGTTTTCATATAGAGTATCATGAGAATGAATCCATTGCAAGTCAGGCTATCTAAAGCTCAATCCAAGCTTAGTGACTATAGAAGCAGAAGGAAAAACCCCAAATAATCTCTTCAATTTCTTCTCCTTCCTTCCTCTCAGAAAACAAGCGTTTTATATTAACCATTATACCTTGATTTTACTGCTCTCTTGCACACCACAAACTGTTGACTGGCCAGCTTGAAACGTTTATAGGACAAGCTGACTTTATATATACAAGCCCTGAAACATCTGAAAACCAAAAGCACACACAAAACCAACATCCCTGACACGTTTGAGACTCCAGAATACATCAAATGAGAATAAACTCCAGGTGCTGCTACACAGGAGGGTGTAAGAGACAAAACAATAATTCAGATAAAATTGCTGACAAAGTTAAAGTACCACAGGCTTCTAGGATGTTTTTTATTAAAATAATGTTTTAGCTCATAAGAGAATATTTTTCTTCAGTTTCTGATAGTACTAGAGGTAGTATTTCCTGTGTAAAGATGCAAAAGCAGTGATGCAGGAGCAGCATCACAAGTGACTACTGTGCACATCTGAAGGTAAGAAACTGACTTCAGAAAATGTATTAATTTAGGGTAGTAACAGACAGCACAGTACAAATTAGCTACTACATTTGACAATACTACAGAAGTGTTATCAAAATGCCTCACTTGGTATTGTCAGTCCAGGCTCTCCCAGAGGCAATGAACAGCTGATGATCCTGGTACCCTCCAGTCAGCACAGGGAACAGGTCTGACTGATCACTGGTTACTCAATTAATAGACTCCAAAATGAACTTGCATCGTCTCTCATTATGAAGTCTAAGAAATGTTTCACATTTCTATCAGAGGAAATTGTTCCCATTCATTTTTAAAGGCATTGTCACATTTGTAAAAAATGCTGATACACAACTATTGTGATTGATAATTAGACATGCAACTCAAGCTACATGTGGTAGAAACTGCCACTCCTCTTCAAATGATCCAAACCCTTGTAGTAATAGTAATTAACAAGAAAACAGCAATTACAGATTTATGTGCTACCTTAAACATGAATACTGACGTGATATAAACAATTCTGTGCAAGTTTCTGTTTTAATTAGTCCTTGTGCACTTTGTGTGAAAATGAACATTCCCGTGACTTACTGTTTAAACACTAAATCTGGAAATTTATATTGCAGAAGTGATAAAAATCAAACAATTAACTGAGACTCATAGCCAGCCTGTAATTTCTGGCTATTATCTCTACTGGGGTACCTATATTTTTATATACACATGCATATATATGAATGATTAATTCTGAGATAAACATTCCATAAGCTGTCATTTGTGTCTTGCAGATTTACTTTTCCTCTGAGAGTTTGATTTTACTCTACTCATCTCTTTTATATAACTATTTCATGCAAAACTTATAAACTATTTAAGCACTTACACTGCACATGTAACATCTCCTATTGCACAACGCACTAAAATTTTTTTTTCTGAATCAATTTCTTTCAGAAACCAACCTTCCCTCACGTATTTTTCAATTCTAGCAAGGTAATAATTCCATTCTTTTCAAAGTGCTCATTATTGGCTGATGCTTTACGTTAGGCTGCACTTCAACAGCTGCATCATGGCTGGTTTTGTAAGGCAGAAGAGTTACAACCTGAAACCGCACGTCCCGGCTTGTTTGCTCCAGCCTTGTAATTCCTTTTCTTGTTTTGAAATCAAGGATCCTAAATTCCAATATACTTTTGAAGCAGCTTGTTGCTTTTAATGATCACAACCATTTTGAAGCTAAGCTGAATGGTGCCTTCGGGGCATCATTATTAAGGGAGAAGAAATTCACTGATGCAGACACCAGCACACGCTGCCTCTCAGGCTCTATTTTTATAGACCATTAGAAATCTGCCACGTTTTTGTCACATTCCCCCAGTGTGGCACTTCAGGGCTTTGCCAGCACCTATCCTATGTGGGATTCTTCTGTCAAATCCTATGAATACCTTGCTGAGCCTTCAGAGGTTTTGACAAAGTTCAATTCCAACTGCAGTACCTTCCCCACCCACCCCCAGAAAAACACCCACTACCTTCAAACCTTCCTTGTACCTGTCTGTAAAAACCCTTTGAAGAACCTTTGAGTCAAAGCAATGTGTTTCTTCACAGAGAACAGCAACACACAGGTACTGTAATAAGTTTGGCATTATGTCCATAAAGCTCAAGCAGTTTGGGCAAGGGAAGTCTTATCCCCTTCAGAGACCAGTACTGCACCCACCTGTGCATGGAATGCATTCCCTTGGAGCTCAGCAGAAGCTGAACACCATTAAGGTATTTCACTGCATCTCATGGAACATCCCTGCCTCAAACAATTTGGGGGGAGCTGCCTTTCCTTTTTCTTGGCATGCTAACTTCTTCACTGATATGAATCACCCTTTCTCTCCCCCAGTGTTTTTGTTCCATAGGATTTTTTGGACCTTCTCCTTGGCACCAAGCAGAACCAGCTGCTTTTATGCACAAACAATGACTACTTTTCTATTTCCATTAATGTACAAACCAAACATTTTCATAACAAATATGATCCAGTCACCAATACTTTTTCTTCTTTCTCCCCCTTTTTTCTTTTTCTCTCAAGAAATAACAACACTCAGTAGTATTCCTTAGACAAAGTTTAAACATAAGATATCTGGGATGTTCCTCCTCCTTCCTCAGGTAAATTCTATCTGAAAAAAGCTCGGCAAAGGGAACTATTACCATGATTCCCTGGCTGGTAGCAGCACCATTGAGGGTGTAAGAATGTGCAAAAAAAGGGAGGTTTTGCCAAAAAATACACAGTACTTGGACATTCTGCAAATGCCACAATCACCACTGAGAGGCCCCAGCAGCTCCTGATCACAGCTTCTGCCTATGCCCACCCAGGGAAATCTTTTACTAATCCTTCACAGTACAACAAAATAGATAAGAGGACAACTGATTTCATTACATCTAAGAAACAAAATACACTAACAAACTGAAGTTCATCCTGTGAAAATTACTACAACTAAGTAAAATGTCATTTAAAGTACCAGAAGGCAAGCTAAAGAGATTAACAAATCCCTATCTCATATCCAATACCAAATCCTATGTAAACTGGTGATGGGCACACACACGTGGCAAAGTGCTTCCAACAATAATGCCCAAGATCTGACTTTTTGTGCCTGAGTTCTGTCCTGTGCTTTGTTGCACTGAGTTTGGCAGCTGCTGCAAACAAACAAAAGCAGGTTAGGGAGAAGGAGCAGGGGAAAAAACTATTCCAATGTACTTTGAATAGTTAGAACAAATGCCTAATTGTGGATTAATTATTTAAAGATTGCACAATTCTTTACCAGATTTTATTCTAAGACCAAAAGCATGCCATGACAAGGTATGGGAAGGGTTTTACAATGTCTGGCCTGTCAATGCACATACATCACTGGCAGAAAAAACCTCTGACTGCAGCAAGGGGAAGCAGAGACAAACACACCTGTCCATCTTCTCCATCATCCTGAATTTCTCACCATCACCACCCTCATTGCGAATCCCTGAACATGCAAAAGAGTGCGGCCATCCAGCTCTGAAGAGTTGCGTTCAGAGAGAAAAAAGGTAATTTGGCAAGAGAAAAGTACACCCTGAAGCTTCTCATTCCTTTGGATAATCCTTTCCAGTTCCAGGATTTGGAGGTTTTGAGTTCTTTAAACAAGTGGTGCTTATACTTAATGCAATATACAATAAGAACATGGTAGAAGAGAAAAATAAAAACCACACCAAAAACCTCAGTCCTTCTGCAATACTGCAGAAAAATTTAAGTTACAAGGAGAATTTATTCATCTTATTTGAGTTTGCGAGCCCCCACATTTGTTTAACAGAGGTAACTGAAAACTTAGAGCTGATTTGTTTTGCTGCCTTATAACTGACAGCTGCAATTTAATCCTAAGCATTGTAGTTGAGATTTACAGGTGGATTTTAGATCTCAATAAACCGGAAATAGCAATTAAGTCAGGGCTGTCAATTACTATCATATATACATCTGGGAAACCACTATATGCAGAGCAAGCAAACTCAATTGAAGTAAATCTGGAGAAGAAAGAAAAGGTCCTATTTTCTCTATGTTGTAACCTTTCTAGAAAAAAATATTTCCATTTTAACTGCATCAAAAAGTGTTTTAGTTTCTTACATAGGGAAAAAAAAAAAGCTAAACATTAATTAAACTGCTGTAAGTGCTTCCCTGCTCTGAACATTTACTCACCCAAGTTTTGGGTTATAAAAGCAAAGATACAAGTTTTTTGTTGCCTTTCAAGAAGTCATTACAACCTGATCTTTCATTCTCCAAACACATTAGAGACTCGCCTTACTGCTCTATTGCTTTTATCCCTTTTAAAAATTTACATGCAAAAAACTGTCTGGAATTATTTCATTTGCATGGTAGCATTAAGCATGAAGCATTTTAATGGAAAGGATTTTTACACAGCCATTCACAGCACCAATATACATGAGCTAAGTTAAGTCAATGGCAAAAAGATGTGTTAAGAGCACCCACCAGAAATTATTACTGCAGAGGGTTTCTGAGTGGAACTACTGTCCATTGCAAAAGAATGACTTAATAGCATTAATAAGCATGACTTAATTTAAGAGCAAAGAGAAGTTAAAATATCAGAACATATTTCTGACCAGGAAAAAAGAAAGGGATATGCCTGATAACAGATGTGTCATAAATTCAAGTTACTGGAAACTAAATGAAAAAATAAAGTAATTTTATCTACCTCTATGTGTGTTTATAAGCCAAAACTTTTAAAATTCAATGAGTGACATTACATTACAGAAATAAAATTCACTTGAATGCAAATCTTGCAAAAGTGAAGTCAGTTACTTCTTAAAAAGTGTATAGCACAGTTCTCAATACCAAGCAAAAATCCCAGAAGATAGCCCAGGTACTCTTCTGTCAGCACCGAGCATCCTCAGCTGCTGCATGACAGCTTTAAGGAACCGCAATAACAGGAACTCTTGGAATGCAAGGACGACAAATTACAGGGAAGACTCGCCCATAAACTAAATTAAAGGAGTTTTTGACTACTCCCATTACTCGTGCATATGCACTGCTTTGGTCCTGTGTGTCTGCAGAACCTGACCCCAGGCCAGGCTGGACGGAGCTCTGAGCACCTGGTCTAGGGAAGGTGTCCTTGTCCATGGCAGGGGATGGGAACAAGATGATCTTTAGGGTCCCTCACAACCCAAACCATTTCATGATTCTATGATTTATCACTTTTGGATCAAAACAAACTCCTACAGTGTCCCCAGGGCAAAGACTACAGCACAGAAGCATCAATCATCCCCTTTCTTCACTACCTTTTTATCTGATCATGAAAAGAAATAAAACCCAACCAACAAAAAAGACAAATTCTGGTGGAAAAAACCAACCATCAGCCTAAGTCTGAAAAGAGATTAAGTGTAGTTATCTTTTGAAGTGTTAGATAATGATTGGAACCATAATGAGTTTCCAAGCAAGGCTGCATGTCACAAATCCCACATTAATTCAAACAGAGATTCTGAGGGGGAAGAAAAAATCATGCTACCTTGTTAGCACACATTGTTCAGCCAGAGTTCAAAGTGAGAGAATGGAATGTAGTTTTTGCTGTCACAGAGGTGTAGTTTATAATTCCATAGTTAATAGCTGAAAGTATTTTCACCTAGCAGTAAACACAGCATTTACTACAGTCATAAGATTGAGATTGCAACATTTACTACCCTCGTAGAGTGGTAATTACAAACAGCTTTTGATGGCTGCAGAAAGGAGGAGTTTCAACACTTGTGCAAGATGAGAAGGTCACCGTCTGCTCCCCGGCACTGCCACACCCACTCCACAGGCTCAGAGATCGTCAAACCAGGAGCTGCACAGCCTGGCAGCTCTGCACAGCAGAACCCAAGGAGCACCACGTACAATTACAGCAGATCCCAGCTATGTGTGCATTCCCTGCAGCAGGGTGAGGGAAATACACGTTAGGCTGCAATTACAGCCAAGCATTTGGTGTAAGATTTGAGTGCTGCAAATGCTGCCGTTCTCCTGACTGTAAACAAGTCGTAATTCTGACCTGCAACCTGACACAGCCACCAAAACCAAGCAGATGGCAGACTGTGAATTAATACCTGGAATTCAGTCCCAGGAACACACATGCATCAAAGGCATTTTTGCAACGTTATGTTCTAATGTAATGCAGTATTAGTTCTAATGATGTGAAACACCAGGTACCTATTTGAAGAGTATCTATCATTCATATTCTGCTGACTCTTCAAGAAAGTGGAGGGGGGCAAAGCAAACAAATTATACTGTTGGTAAAAGCAAGCCTTCTTCAACTAATAAAAAGACATGTGTAATGGCCAACTTGCCCTATAGTTTAACAATTTTACTTCACTGAAGAAGTAATACGGTGAGCTGAAAAATTTAAACCTAGAACACTTCACACAAAATATGACAAAGGCAGCTGTTTTTGCTTTGTTGACATTTTGCTTGTTTTACAATTCAGACCGGTATTAATTGGTCAGTATTTGAAAGAAACCCATTGATGGTCAAATTATGATTCTAAATCCACTAATTTGGTGGCTCTTCCTCCTGCATAATACATCCTATGATATTTTAAGTAGAATTAGCTGTTGCATTAATTCTTTTGTTTAAAAGGAAATAAAGATGTTATTTTACAGCATATTCGGGGGGGGCGGTTTGCTTCCTGTTTAAGGTAACAGAAAATATGGCAAAATCATTAAGTCTAAGCCAAACTACAAAATAAAAAAGACTTATGTCAGTTTATGTGGCTGAGGCCTACTCTGACTCTTCAGTACCTGTTTATGGAAGTCAAGTCTACCTGGCTTACCTGGGAGAACATGTTGAGGAGCCCTTTGTTAAAGTGTCTCAGTTCAAAGGCTGCCCATGTTCCTAACAAGAAGCCACTTATCTTGACCTAAACAGATAGAAACATCCACTAAAATCCAGTCCAACTAACTGCAAGTAGCAGTCTCAGACAGTTATTGCAAAGATGAGAGATGCTACTTTTGACGTGTTATGACCAAGACAAATGTCTAAATTAGACCTTTTTCTTGGGTTAAATATTTCCCATATCTGTTTATAGGGAATGGAAAGTTATCAGTCACTCCAAAAAGATCTGCCTCAGCTGTGGGGCACCTCTTTCAGGAAAGGCTGGACTGCCTTCAGAGAGGCGTTCTTGCTCCACTGCCTATGGAAGAAGGAGAGGGCCAAACTGGAGGGTGGAAAGGGAGGCAAATTCATCCACAGATGGGAAAAAAAAATACAGAAGATCTACATTATTACAAAAACATCATGCCTTTCACTCACTGAAATACAAGTGAGAATGGAAATGTGAAACTGAGAAAGGTTTCTTTCCCCACACACAGACAACTGAAATTCAGCTACTCTGTGTTGAAGATAACAAGGCTTTTCCTCAGAAGCCAAGAATCAATCCCTGCCCAGGGATGAAGGTGGGACCTAAATGATCTTTAGTGTCCCTTTCAACCCAAATCATTCTGTGGTTCCCAAGGGCAGGCTCCTAAGTGTGGACAAAGTGGACAAGAAGCTACAGGCTCTCACGCTGCTACTAAAAAGCCAAACACTCCCCGGTGACTTGCTGAACTGCAACATTATGCAATTACATGGCTCTATTAAATCTGAGAACTACAAGCCCAGAGCATGTTGTAGAAGAAAAAAAAAATCAATTTGGTTGTTACTTGGTTAGTTATGGCACAGTGTAATTAGCCCAGCTCATTAAATCTAAGACAAGGAATACAGACCATCTTGTATAAACTTTATTGATAATACTACATATATAATTTGCATCTTACTGAAATGAGCAATAACTGCATCAATTTTCTTTTTGAAAGAGCAAGCTTCATATTGCTTAATGCTAAAAGAAATTAGGATTGCCACAGAAATTTAAGCTTCTAGTCATTATTCCCTGAAACAGAAGCCATACTAAAAATGGGCTTTTATATCTTTGCCCGGAATAAACCTGTCCTGAAGAGTCGAGTAAATATCATCAACTTCTTTTCTTCTCAAAACCTCCACACCAACGTTCACGCTTTATCTCAGTTCAGCTATTTTCCCCCTTAGCCATCATACACCCACCACTACCCCAACACTGTCTGTGGAGGCTTTTCCCCCTCATTCACTTACATCTGCTCAAAACCAGCTACTCCTTACAAAGAGAAAAAGTAGTAAAAAATTACTCTCTGCTGTCATCACACTATTCCCCTACTACTTAAAATTTTTTCTATAGAGGTTCCTCCTCTCTGCTCTTTAGAATACACTTTTGAGAAAGGAGCTGCCTACTACTGCAGCTCTGTGAGGAGCAGATTTCTAAGCACCTCCCCCTCACCTACATTTTCCATTTTTAAATAAACTCTTCCTCCAACACTGAGAGAAAATGAGCCTAAAGAGAGTGGTAAGTAACTGTCTTAAGTCCCAAGCCACTTATGTGTAAGAGAGAAAGCCTGGGTTTACAATTACTACCGAGATATTTTGGATGGAAGAAGCCTCCCTTTGCTACACATGATTTAGTGAATGATGGCCATAAATATTTTTTTTCCAGAAACTGCAGCAAAGAAGGTCCTGGTTACTGAGGGAGAACACTGGTCTCAGATTTCCAGGGTGGGGAGTTCAAGCAGTGATACAAAGTGTTCGCAAGAGAAATGTGAAGTAACTAATATGACTTCTGAAGAGCAAATAAAATAAGCAGCCTTCAGAAAAGTGGTTAGAGTTGCAAATGGGAATTGTTAGTTTATTACAAATAAATTGCATCTTAGACACTAACAGTTTGTGTGTCCTATCAGGCATAAAATTTCAATCCTGCTTTATTTGTCTCCCAGTTATATGAATTGTTTACAATATTCACTGATTATAGTTATATTAGAAAATAATAAACAAGGAGTGGGAAAAAACAAGTCCATTATTTAAATCTAATGTTTAATTTTGCTTTGCACTGATACTCAGCAATATCAATTGGGTACAAATAGGTTTTGTACGTGCTATTTAAATGGCAAGAACAAAGAAACTTGACCAACAACAGGAAATGCATAAAAGAACAGAAGAATGAAGGTACTACATTAAAAGCCATAAAGCATTTCTAAAAGCTTCATTAGATTTAGAAATGTATCAAAAACCTACATCTTCTGGAAAAATCTATAAAATTACACAACTGAAATTAGAAAGCATGAGATTTCCTGTACCAGGGGAGATGAATGGAATCTGAAACTTCCCTTTACAGTTCAAACCCCAGCCCTTGTGGAAGCACACAGCTGTGTCCAAGTGAAAGAGATAGGCAGCTCAACATCTTGTATCAGTAACATATGGCTTAAGGCAGGTACAAAGGGATTTACTGCCCATGTGATCCATTAAAATCTCCAGATACGTTTAATGCTCACGCTGTGGAATTACAGTAATGGAACTGTCCTGGGACCTCAGAGCTCCAACCACAAGTGTCTTTTGTTAAGAAAGCTGCCAAGGCTTGAATTTCCATCTAATATCGGTTTTCTACAAAAATACAGATAGCCTATCTAAAACATATGGACAAACATGTGGTTTAACATAAAGCTGTGGGGATTTTTTTTTTTAACCCTTTAAATTTATCTCCAAGTGCTTCACTTGTCCCAACATTGGGACAGAACTCAAAGAAAGCATTTTCTACTCATTCTTTGGGTTTGGGCACTACCATTCAGAAGTCCTTATATGGATTCTCCTAAAACATGAAACATTTGGAAATAAAATCACTTTGGCACACAAATGAAAGAAACAGCAACTAGATCATCTAAGACTGATAACACTGCTTTTTTAGTAATACTGATTTTTTAAGTATTTGCATATGGATAGAAAATGCAGATAACTTGTCCTATAATTCCTACAGTGTACTATAAAAGCAAAAGCTTACTAAAGTATTGAAAAGCAATCTTTATCTCAATCTTTCCTCTGAACAGAGTCAACACAAGGATTGAAAAGGGGAACATGGGAGTGAGATTAGCTGTATTTAGGCCAAGTTGACAGATCCAAAAGAGTATGTGTGTGTGTATACATATAAAAATACATAAAACCTCTCCAAATCTCAGGACTGCCTTGTGCTGACATGTAAGGTAACATCTAAGGGAATATTGTTTCACTTCCATGCAAGCTTGCCCTAAATGCTCCCCCCAGATGTTACCTTCCTCATGAGTCTCTGAAGAGATTTTCTTTAAAACTTAACATCTGGAAAAAATTGAATTGGAGACGAGTAGTTAAGATGCTACATTAATTAAACTATCAGTTGATTATAAACCTATCCCATTAAATTCCTTCAGCACTGCCCTGTTTCAAGACTCATTTAAGAACCTGGCAACTCAGAAGAAGCCTGGCAAATTCCCTGAAAGGGGACACTGCTCCTGTTTCCAATGTACAAAACTTCTCCTGCCATTAAGCTTTATGAAAACTTGGCTTGTGAGCATCTCATCTGCTGAACCCAGAGAGAGCTCAATTCTGCAACAAGTTATTTGATGAATGAATCTAAGTCTCACACTAGAAATGCCTTCCTTCACAGCACTTCCTTGCAAATTTCATTCCAGGAAGCAGTTTTGACTCCATTACTATCACACACTTCAAAATTATAAATGTGTGTTGAAGAAACTTGTATGCAAGGCAGAAAATGCAAATTCTCTCAGGCTTCCTGGCTGCTTTAGAGGCACAAGCTGTGCAAAGCCAGGCCATCCCTCATCTTGGAGCTGGTGAAGGCAGCGTGCTGCATTTGCTTTCACATTAGAGAGATCAGCTGCTGTGACTGCTTTCCACAGGAGAAAGCTCCAAAGTCTTTCCTATCATCCAACTGAAACTGCTGCTCTCTCAAATTTATTCCAATTTCCAAACCATAATCTCTCCTTGAAGGCACGCTCCTCAGAAATGAGTAGATGTGCACTCTGCCTTCGTTACCCCCACGGTACCTTCACCCTCCTCCTCTCACCCAGGGGATGCCTCTCCAGCCTGTCACCCAGACAACTGCATATTTTAGGAATATAAATGCCACAATGATTTCCAAACGCTTGGAATTCGAAACACAGGTATTGCTAAAGGATTTGCTTACTTGTATGAAACAGCTAAGAAACAAAAGAGGTAAACAGAACCTGACAGAGGGCAATCTGTCACTGCCAAGGCAATGGGGAAGCTCACCCCGAGGCTCTCTACTGATGCAGCCCACCAGGGGCGAGACTCAGCTTCCAGCCTGCTGACACACACCTGAAAGCCACAGTTTTGCTGTTATCAGCTAAGCAAGCATTAGTTAACAAAAGCTTTCCAGAAGCCCAGTAGGAAATTTCAAGGAGAATAAAGGAGTGCCTCTAGCTTCATTTTAATCAAGCTAAAATGTTGAAGCACGAAGCAGCCGCAAGAAAAATTAATGTCATTAAAAAAGACCAAGCTCTACCTCTACTCCCATCTCTCTTCATTACACTGCAATCTCAAGCCTAAATTCAGTCTTAGAGGAATTTTATCCTTTGTATTTACATTCCAAAGCAGTGTTGGCTGTTTAAAAACTTATCATTAGTGCAGCAAGGAAAAGAGACCGAGAAAAAAACTCCAGATATATGAATGAGAAAAAAATCAGGCCTGTATAGAGCTCAAACAAGCTCAATAAAATGTTGGTATATCAAAGTTTGAAATGCCAACAGATGCTTTTTTTTAGTGTGTTAGGATAAAATCATAGAATGGGAAGGGACCATTCCACCCCCCTGCCATGGACATCTCCTAGACCAGGTTGCTGCAAGCCCCATCCAACCTGTCCTTACAGTGCCAGGGATGGGGCATCCACAGCCTCTCCGGGCAACCTGTGCCAGTGCCTCAGCACCCTCACAGTGAAGGACTCTCTCCTGATATGTAATCTAAACTTGCCCTCTGACAGTTTGGATCTGTTCCCCCCCTGTCATGTCATGCCCTTGTAAATAATCTCCCCCCATTATTCTTGTAGGCTCCCTTCAAGTGCTGGAATACATCAACCCAGCCTTCTATTTTCCAGGCTGAACAATCCCAATTCTCTCAGCCTTTCCTCCTAGGAGAGGAGCTCCATCTCTCTCACCAACTTGGTGGCCCTCCTCCTTGGCTCATGTCCAGACTCTCCCTTCACCAGCACCCCCAGTTCTTGGCAGGGCTGCTCCCAATCTCTTCATCTCCCATGCTGGATAGATACTGGGGGCTGCCCTGACCCAGGTGCCAGTAACAATATCCACGCTTCACATCAATAACCCTTTTTTTTTTTGCTCCTCTTGCCTGGGTTTTGATATGTTTATAAAAGAGGAAAAAAATAAAAATGAAGGAAAAAGCAAGCATTCCTGTTAACTGTAAGCTATAAGGCTTTTAAGGAGGCTCATAAAAGAAAAACAAAGATGCCCATATGGCCAAAAGCACAGAGAACACCAGAAGAACAGATTCAGTGTAAATCCCACATGTCTGGATTCAGATAATGTACAACGCTTTAAAAGGCTGGGGATAAAAAAAAATTACAGGGAATTAAAAGCAATTAAAAACAGTCTGATAAAAAGATAAAATTCAAGAAGTTTTCAGTAATTCTTCAATTCAATAATAAGGTTAATAAATAAAAATGCATGCCGCTTGTTTTCTTGCCTGTCAACTTCATTAGCAATCTGAGGGAAATTATTTATGATTATTCAAATTTCTTATTTCTACATATGGCATAACCAAATACATGCTTGAATTTGTTGATAATTTTTCCTTCTCAAGCAAAACAATGTATTCAAAATATCTGGCAATGATATTTCAATGACTAGTTGAGCATTCCTGTTGTGAGTCAAGGAAAAATAATAATTTCCATAGAAAGAACAGGAAATATTTCTGTAACTTTTAATACTGCCATAACTAACCCAATACCCAGTGCTATTTTTCTGTTACCATATACTGCAGATGCATCTTGATATCCTACTAAAATCCCGCATTACAGGTCTAAGAGAATGTAGATCTTGCCTTGCCACAGAATTTTGAAAAGTAAACTGTCATAACATATTGCTTTAAAGATGTCTTTAAGTTATTCAGACATTTCTGTTGTTTTCTTCCAAAAGCACGGAGGAGGCTGAATTTGCAAAAATATGACTAAGAGAAGCCCAAGCACACATAATCACAAATCTTGTTCTCCTTTGGAAATATAAATTCCTAATTAAGCCACATGAAACTTTCAAGAAAACAAAAAGTCTTCAGTATTATCATTCCACTAAAGTATCTCTGGTTTCATGAAGCTGCATTGATTAGACAGAAAACAAATTTTGGGCAGTCCCTCTCCAGAATAAGTAACCAAACCCAGCCCCCTGCTTTTCCTAAAGAGAGGCAGAAAAACAAGGGAAGCTGAGATTTAAATTGTATTTTTCCTTTGTTTTAGTGCAGCAGCCTGCAGAGGAAGAGAAGCAGAAAGCTGCCCCAGCACAAGGAAAATTTTGAAGAACTTCACTGGATGCTTTTGCAACTTGTGTGTCTCATTAACTTCTTCCCTACAAAGGAGTTCTGCTTCCAAAGCCCTGGCTAGCTGTCGTATTTCCAGAGAAATCCCATTAATTATGACATTCAACAACACCAAGGAATCATTCCAAGGAATTCTGCTGAGCTAAAGCTACCACCACCAAAAGAGAGGTTATTAGGGACTTCATGAAAACCTGCAGCACTACTCTAGATTTTTAATTTTTTAATGAAGAGATTGATAGAAAAAAAGAAAGGTGAGAAAGTTAAAGCACAGAAATTACTTAATACAATCTTCTCCTTTACTCTTGCTCTTCTTTCCCCCCCATGATGAAAGTTAGATACCTAAAAAATGAGTGTGACACCTGTCCTGACGACTGATCAAAAACACAAAGCAGCCTGACATAGACACCCAAAGCAGTCTGCAAGGCTGGAAAGACAGGGGACTTGAGGAGGCAGGAGGTACACTGAGCAAGCTTGTTTTCCCAAGGGGTAAGTTAAGCTGCAGAGGTAAGAAAGAAATAATGTTCCATAAAAGCATGTCTCTTAAAAAATTAGATTACGCTTGCATTTTCCTAGGTGTCCTTATTACCATAACTACATATACCCAGCTAATGGCTCTAACACCATTCAAATGTTTATTCTAGAGTTTAAACTGCAGAATTCGCAGCAAAGCCCATTTCTCCTCCTGCAAGCATGTACATCCCAGTTCTGTGTGCACGTCCCTCACCAGGGAGGCAGGAGCAGTTGTGATCCTGCACATGCTGTCACAGCAAACGATTCATCCATCAGGTACCACCTGACTGATCTCAGCAAAAACAGAAATAGGAAGGACATCCTTGAGCTGGCAATGCTGCTGTGCAAAGCCCAAAACCGAAATAACCCCTAAAATAACGCTAGCAGCTGAAACTAAATGATGGTTGGACTAGGTGATCTTAGGTTGGACTAGATGATCTTAAAAGTCTTTTCCAACCTAGTTCATTCTGGGATTCTGTGAATCTCATGGCTTCTCATGGCAAAACCAGAAAAACTTCCATTTACAAACACAACAGAACACAGGTACTATAACCAGATGGATATAAAGGTAGAAAAGCCTCAGTCTAAACTCTCCTCAGAGCTCACTCTGCCCATCCTGAGCCCAAATTTCACCAGTCAACAGAAAGCAAACGATGGGAACGATGTTAAATCAAAGCCTGTCAAAAAAAACCTGCAAGAACCACTTTCACAGCTACACTCACTTCAAAGCCTCCTAAATAACACTTCTTCCCTTAGCAAAACAACAAACATGATTTGAGCCTTAACTATATCTACTGTGTGGAAACTCATGTGGCAAACCTACTTTCATTTTAATTTTTAAAATACCAAAAAGTCAGGGGTACCAACTTCATCCTTAAGCCCACATAAGAGTTTGCAGAACACCAGTTCAAGGAACAAAATCTATGTGAATGGGGGAGGGAGAATGAGATCAAATCTAAAACCCACAAAGCTTTTTTTGGTTTTTTTTCTAAATGTAGTCTCTAAAGGTGTATTTCAGCTCTTACCATCATCAAAACAATGCTGGTAGGAACTGTAGTAGAGCCGCCATGTCAGTACATTGGCTGCTAAGGTCATGTATTTAAAGAGTTATTGGTTTAATTCAACCACTTGTTTGCTATGTGCTTCTTACTGGTGGTTTATGTATTTTAATTATTTTGCAGACTTCCCAGATCTGTACTTTTAATAATGTTCTGTCACATTCTCAGTTACCAAAACAAAGAAAACAGTTCAGGTTTTGAGTAAATGTAACATAAAACACAGATGAAGGTAATGCAGGAGGTTACTGTCCAGCACAAAGACCCTACTGGCAATAGCAAAAAAAAACATTGCTCAGGCGGTTGAAACGATTCCCTGGGTTTTTTTCCCTTCCAATTGTTTTTCTTCCTTAAATCAGTCCTAAAGATATTTCCATACTTTTGCCCTTATGTTCAGTTTTTTCCTGAAGCACCCAAGACTAGTTTCTTCAGACTTGTGCTTTCATAATCTGTTCTTAAAAATGACAAAAGCTTATATAATGAAAAGATTAAACCAAAAATAAAGTTACATAACTATAAAGATGCAGACAGAACAGCTGAAGGGTGTAATATTAAAAGCCAAAATCAGAGACCTCAGCTTAGTGTTCCAGTAGTAACTGTTCAGGTTATAAAAATACATTCTAACCTTCAAGAAAAACAAGCACTGATGTAGATTACTTCAAACTGTTACTGAAAGTATGTTAGGTCTTGTGATATTGAGTTTTCTGCTATGGAATGGTAAAGTAAAACCCAACAGCCATGGAAGTAAGCCCATGAATTTGCAAGAACCCTGGTTTCCTACAGATAGTCCATATGGAAGAGCAGCTTTGGCAAGTACCAGAGCAGGCAAGAGCAGGTATTTGTGAAACCCAGCTCAAGGCAAATGGTGAGCCTACTTTGCTTTCTGTACTTCCCAACACTGTATTGGTGAAGTTCTATAAAGCAAGCATTCATCATTTCGTATACGAATAATAAAGACGATTATTGAACTGTGGAGGAAAGCCACAAGCAAAAAAGGTGGACACCAGGTTAGTCACTGTAAGAAGTATAGATTGTACGTTCATATAGAGGGTGACTATGCAAGATAAACTTTTTAAAAAGCACTTTGTCTCTAGCTTCATCCATAATGCATTCAAAGACCTTTTTCAAAAGGAGTGAGGGTTGCATACAGATCTTTTTCAACTCCTAACACAAGGCAGAAATATAGAGGGACTTGCTGCAGGTTCCCCATAGTTAAATTAGTTTCATGTTTAAAAACCAAATACTACACTTACAATAAGCACACAAAATAGAAGGATCTTCAAGCACAAAAAGAGGAATCAAGAATTCTATCAAAAATAACTACAAATCAAGTTGTAAATTCCCAGAGATGATGGCCCACAATACATTCACAGATGCAGAAAGAGGAGTACCAGCTGGCAATTAGGAAAGCACAAACAAGACTTAAAGATAGGTTTAATTCCATGTTGTACGCAGGAATACTGCAAGTCTCAAATAATTCTCTGCTTTTCCCATATACTTCCCTCCTTCCTCCCCACTGCTTCTCTCAGGGAGGCTGTGACCCTGTTCCATGAGCACCAGAGCCACAGTTGGAAAGCTGCGTGGGCACTTTGCAGAGCATTTTGGAAGTGTGTGAGTGCCAACCAATCCTCATCACAGGAGCAATTTCCTGTCAGCATGGGAAAAGCATACCTGGTGAGGGAGATCTAAACGTCTTTTAAAAATTCAAAAGCCAAAAAAGTATCCTAGCAGCATTTCTTTCCTAGGCTGTGACTGGCACTACTGTAAAATGTGAAGTTACTACAGCAGCTTTACATATTATCGAAGAAAAATTAGGGAGGTGACTTTTTCAGGCAGTGAAGTATTTTGATCACTAAATTCACTTTCCTGTAAGCACAGCCCTGTGTAGGTACATGGAAGGTACTTCCAACACTGCTTGATAGAGACCTTTCTGGTGATCTTTGCAGCATCTTTTGCAGGTCACCAGATAAAGTTTCTCTCATACAACAGAACAACTTAACTTTGGGAATATCTTCACTCTGTTTTCTGGAGATACCCAGTGCTGCAGCACAGAGTAACCAAGCAGTAAGTTCTCAGTGCTTTTATCTCTCAAGAGGCTCTGCAGCACACAGAGGAGAAGGACAGAGGTGGGGGTGTGATTACTGACCGTTCCTCATGGAAACAAGTAAAGGGGATTTGTGTTTAGCTCGGGCCACACAGCAAACACAACTCAAGGTAACTTTTGTTCCTGTAGGAGTCCAAAAGGTGGCACAGGCAGATCTCATCCACCACCAGCAACTTGGACAATTGAGAAAGAGGAAATTTCTGATGCACAACAAAAGCGTCTGCCCCTAACCTTCATTAAAAGTCAATGGGATTTCGGCTCCTGATTCTCATTACTGCTTTTGAAAGTCTCCCCTTTTGTCATTCCACTGCAGACCATAGATGAAAGCAAGAGCTTTTCTGTTCGAGACAGGCAGCAGCCCCTTCAGTTACGGCTGACCAGGAAAAGCGAGTTTCACTCCTGCCTGGACTTGGAGTTTTCTATTTGCAGGGTATTGATCAGGCAATGGGTAATAACCAAATTACAGCAGAGATGGCAGGTCTGATCAATCTCTTCTCAGATATGACCTCTCCCACCAGCTGCAACCTGGAAACTTCAGAGGCCTTTCATACTTACTTGTTCAAGCACTGGTATGAAACATGAAGAGTGTATTTACTCTTTACCAGTAGTAAGCAAAGAAATGCCACTGTATTTCTCTGTGAAATGCAGAATATCAGAAATACTCAATACTTACAGCAAAGGACTCTGTGATAAAAACCACTACAAATGCGTACATAGGATCACTCGAATTATCTTCTGATGTACAAGTGCTGAAAGTTCATTAATTTTACTGATTAAACAAGACATGTAACTGAAACATTACAGTTACTGTTCTAGCACTGTTTGAAGACCTGTCTCCTTTATAGTCATAGTTTAATCCTAAAATTCAAACAAAAAAAAATTACAAAACCATGGAGTTTCTGCTTTAAAAGTCCTTTACTTCCTACCTGGCACTGGTAGCTCTCAAAAAAACTTTAAATAAACCCAAAGCAAATGAGAAAGGTATTACAAGCTTTAGTGCCTTCATAAACAGACAGTCACATTCATTTTAATTGTTCCATGATAAATAAGGAAGACCTGTTTTAGAAAAGGAGATTTAGTAGCTTTTTCCACCAAATTTCTGTGTTAAAACAGGATTAAATAACCAGTAGGCAGCAGAAAGCAATCCCCAGAAGCATACTGAAAAACAAGTCATCCAGGACAGCGTAACAAGCTAATCCATTACTTCTTTGACTTGCTTGCTTGTTCAGGGGCTTGTGGATTTTAGTGATTAACATAAGGTTCCTAGGTATCATTAGCAACTCAAGCGACAAGTGCAGTTTGCCATGGTGTAGTCTTGAAAGCAAATTCAAAAAAAATCTGGTAATCCACTGTGAACTTCCCAAGAAAATACCCCAGACTTCTGCGTGCACAGAAACAACAAAATACTTTCCTCTATGTATTCTGTACTTTATTCAAATGCTGTGGTAAGAAACATGTGTGTGTGTATTGCTGCACATCTCCGTCTTAGTGGTGACTGTTTATTAATGCACCCAACAGCAAATTCCAACAGCTATCACATTCCAATCATTCAATTATAGCCACTTGGCTATTCCTGTCTCTAGGAACAGAGTGCATCACTTCACGTCGCTGCCTTGGTCAGTTTTAACTACTGAAGTGCATACATATAAATCTATGTGCCATTCCATGGCATTCCAAATAGCTTCACAGTGCTGAAATAATTGAACTGGCACTCATTACAAGGCAAAACAAAAAGGATTTAGAGAAGGCGGACTTGGCTTACAGCGCTTTTTCCTGCAGGGGAAAAATGGCTACAGATATCAGTGCTAATGGAAAAAATAAATACAGAGGCATTTCCTCCATATTTTATGAAAATTTAAATTTATTCCTGCTGACAGTGGCAGTTAATGGAAATGAGCCTGAGAAACCTGAGCAGCTTGGTTTTTAAGAATGAGAAACACCTACTCCATGATATGGTTAAGAAGAAGAAATGCCTTACCACACAAGCAAGTCTGTCTAACCAGGATTTTCTCCCTGATGGGAGCAACAGGGAATGATTTTCAGGGAGAACATGTCAGCCTGGCAACTGCATTCCCCCTGCATTCTCAACTGATCCATTAAGGATGTTGGAGCATACAACTATACAGTCCTTTTGCCATCCATTTATGACCTGTTGATTATGAATCTGCCTAATCACTTTTACTGTAAGAGAAGTTTAACACTGAAGCTATGTGTGTTCTGAAAGGCCACTCCCAAGGGGAGTGAGATGGCCAAAACAGAGGAGTTTGGTAAAGAAATACAAGGAAATTTACAGCAACAGCAGCAAACAACCTAAAATACTTTTTGCCTTAAGAAAGTTGGCTTTTAGAGGCTGGTGCTCAATGTAGAGCCCAAATTCCCTGCATCCATGAAAACAGAACAGCACAATATGACTGAACAGTGCCCTCCTCATCCAACAGGCACAGAGGAACCACCATGGCAGAGTAGTTCTCAGGAGAGTAACATCTAAAGACAGGATCCAGTCTAACACGCTTATTATGTACCTTTCTTTTGTTGTTAATAAATAGTTTCAAGATTCTTTCGCCCAAAAATGAAGCCCAGCAATTGCACTGCCTTGATTTCCTAAAAGCGCTCAGGATAAGTCTATTTTTCCTTTTAACAGAAAGGGCTCATTAAGTTTTTAACATTACACATTGATCACTCCAGTCACCTCCATGGAAGTTTCATAAACTGACACTCTGGTCAGACAGGTTGCCTTCCTCACAAGTTTGAGGCAACAAATTGCTAAAGCTCAGCTTAGAGAGCTCGAAGTAGGAGCTATCCCAATCCCACAGGGTTTGTTAGTGTCGCTTTAGATTGCCACTGCAGTCAGGATAAATAACCTCCTCTGTGTAGTTGCTTTTGAGAGCTTGTTAGGAAGAGCTACAGAGAGAAGAGTTTGCTGGAAGGGTAAAGTCTACACCACCAAAAATCCACAGGAAAGGAAACAGTATTATTTCATAATTGCACTTAAACATGACTGCTGAAATTATGCACAGACGCTATAGACATAAAGACTCAGAGCAAGTCTTACACAACCAGTTTGATCTCATGTGTTTACAATTTCCATATATGAAAAATACCTTGGCAACATAGGGGCTATAAAAGTACCTCTTTGCAGCCTGCAATATCCACCAAGCTTTTTTACTTCCTAAGACTCTAAGTCAATATAACTCAATACCTTCAACAAAATATCAGGGTTGAGCCACCCAAAACCACAGAAAGCCAACAGACATCCAATCCCTACTCATACTTTTAAGCTCATCTCATGAACTCTCCTAATTATATTCATGCACAAAGGACATCAGTAGTAAAATACATATGTACATACATGGTATACCTAGAAGTATCACTTCAAAGCTGTTCCCTAAAATAAAACCAAAGAAATTTTTAAAATTAATTTTCTTTTTCTTTAAATTGCAAGGCCAAATTATTCATTATCCCAGTTGGAATTTAGCCGGTCAAGTCTGACATAAATTTCATGGTAAATCTACAGTAGAGCTTGGTGAAATTTTAGATAAAAGTTTATTTAGCAGTATATAAAACTGGCATCAGCCTTTTTACTAAATGTCTTCTCAGACCAACGTACAAACAGATCTCACTAAATTTAATAATAAAACTTAAAATCAGTTTCGTGAGATATCAACATTTTGTTGTTGTTGATGTTGTTTTTGGAGTTGAACTAATTAGCAGTGCAAAGAAATTTATTTTTAGACAAACAAAATCACCACCTCTACTCAGCAATCTGGCCCAGCACCACTCCTGAGCCCTATCATGATTTAAAAAAAAGGCAAACAGTGCCTAAGTTTTACAACTCCTCTGTAAGAAAAGCAGGAAGGAATGGCCTGCTTGGCTCTATTTTTCAACACATGTGTGCTTGCACATATGCACAGGTGCGTAAGTGAAGCAGTTTCCAAATTTGTGTCAGGCAGCCAGAACTGAGTATGTAAAACATCAAAACACATTTGCAAACTTTCCTCCTACAAACTGCAAAAGGCAAGATGGCAGAAATTCAGTTTGAATATGCCAAGATCAAACCTTGAGTAATACACCTAACACCACATCACAAGAACAAAAGAACAACTATCTACAATTCCATGCTTTTAAATAATTTCTCATTTTTAGGAACATATCGATAGTGTATCCTTGGTACAAATAGTGTTATTCCCTACACAGTTTCTTACAAAAACCTACTACTGACCAGAAATATAAACTCCTTCTTCAAAATGTCTTGAGAATATTTTGATTGGATTTGAGTATTTTGATATCAGTTTTTTATTGGAAGCATTACTAATGATCAACAGCTCCTAATTCAACAGAATTTGGGATCAATTGTATCTGCCATTTGAAAAATTTAGAGTTATAGAAACATAGAATGGTTTGCATTTGAAAACACCTTAGTGATAATTTATTTCCAACCCCTTGTAGTGGGCAGGGACACTTTCCACTAGACCACATTGCCCAGAAGCCCATCCAGCCTGGCCTTGAACACTTCCAGGATGGGGCATCCACAGCTTCTCTGGGCACCCTCACAGCAAAGAGCTTTCTCTTAATATAATATAAATCTACTTTCTTCCAGTCTGAATCCGTTCCACCTTGCCCTGTCACTACATGCTCTTGAGAAAGTAGGCTCCCTGTGGGTACTGGAATATTTTAGGAAATCTAATATTTTATCAGACTTTACATTCAAAAGAACCCCTATACGTTCTCACGAGTCTTGTATGGCTATTTTAAGTATACAGAATATAAAGCCACAAAGGAGCTTTTCTGAATCAGAAAGAGTTAAAGCAGCTTCCTGAGGAAGTTTCTTCCATAAGAATTCCTCCTCAGAAGTGAAATTAAATCACAAAGGAGAAGGCAGACAGACAAAAAGACTCAAAACTCCATATTGTGGCCAGGATATACTGTTTGACATGCTAAAATAGACATGCACAAAGGGAAGCATACACACAAAAACTAGAAGGTTCTTGGAGCTTTGTTATGAGACAGCTGCAAACACGTAGCTGTTAGAGTTACTGACTGAGGAAAAGATTCATTTATTTCAAGTAGCAGCTAAGCAACCTTTGACCACTGTAAGACCTGACAACTTTAATTAGTTTTAGCTTAAAACGGAACCAAACTTGGCTTTGGCGTCTCTCCAAATAATTTTATCCCAGCCTGCTCTCTGTTCCTAGTGGAGCATTGCAGTATAATTACTTTAATCTCTTCATAGGCATGTTCCATTTGCTAGCTTTCCAAGGAAATTTACAGCCTTAACATATAGCTCAAAAATAATTTTTAAAAAGTATTTCTCATATTAGCGAAACAAATATTAACAAGAAGCCTCCATCTCTTGCTGGCCTGTAAAGAGAATTCTTATTTTTCAGAAGTTGCTATGGCAAACCTATGTTTATCACATTCAATTAAAGACACTGGACATAACAGCTCTGTGCAGTGTATGCACAGTGAAGCTGCTAGACCTGTTTGTATGGCTGGGGTTTGGTTTTTTTCAGGTTTAGCCTGTATCATTTCAGACAAGAAAATGACCATCTGGCACAAATTCCCGACGTATTAGCAGCCGTAACTGTTTCCAGATTAAATAATGTTATCACGTTGCTATAAAACACTAACAGCACTTAAAGATTCGGCTGCTCTGATCTGGCCACCTCACCCACAAGCTCAACAGAAAAGAGCTGGGCAACCTCTTTTTGCATAAAGTCAAAGTTATCAGAGAGAACAGGAAAGGGGGCCCTTCAACAGAACATTTTTCCCTAACTGGCCTAATCCACACTCATATTTCCCAGAGTTCTGTGTTGAATTGCACAAGATGGTGTGCCTGCTTCACAGCACGAGTCAGGAGATGAATCCTGGAGCGTGGAAGAGCACACGGAGCTGTGAGGGAAATGAAAGAGGGGCTTTGACAGGAGTCTGAAGCTCCTAACTGTGGGTAACCCTGCTGTGGATCGGGGTGCTCAGGTGGGCTCTGCACTTGCATTCATTCTCCTTCCAGCAGAGTTTTAAGTAACAAGTCGCAAAATGTGCAGGTATAGAAATGTACACATCAATGGAGCTTTTTCTTAACAGATTTTGGTTTTGGAAAATCACAACTTGAAAAATACATATTTACATGGAATACAGGTTAATCTCATACTTCAGATGGAAGGCAACCATCCCTTGCTTCTGCATGAAGCCTCCCAACTTCAGCCCTGTCCCTATGAGAAGTGCTCCCTGCATGGATGAGCTGCTCTTCTCCCATCAGCCTCACTGTGCCTGCAGAGCAGGATTGTCAACCGTGATCTTCATCCAAGGAGAAGAGATCACGTTATGGATCTCCCACTATAATTCAGAGCACAATTTTCATCAGAGGATGAACTTAATTAAAATAAAACAGGACAGCAGAAGTAATAAAAAACCTTTTAATTACATTTCTACGGTCTTGGATTTGTCCTCAAGCTAGACATCCAGACTGCCTCAGCCTTCACCAAAAATATGAAAGGAATTCGACTTACAAAGTTTTCCTGAGCAAGCAAAAAAGCACTGAATGTCAAAAAAAATTACTACTTTCAATTTGTGTCTCTCTATCAAAGAGTAACTTGCAGGAACATAGAAAACAGACCATATTTATTCTAAAAGGACTGAACTAAGACTTTTTGGTAAATAAAACCAATACATTTCCTGACTCCGTATACACCGCGCGCTTTCTTCTATACACAGCCCTGTGCAGGAGGTCTGCATTTTCTTCCCCACATTCACCACTACAAAGCTCCAAAGCTGAACTCCATAAACATTACCACGCAGCACCTATAAATGGTTTAATTAAGTGCTGTTGATACCAACTCTTTCTAAGCTACCAGCGTGGCAACCTCTCATGGGCTCCTCAGTCAGCAAAATAAAGGCGGCCATGGGGACAGTACAATGCTTAACAGCAAGATGCTCTCCCGGGGCACACAGGTACCAAGCTAACGAGCCACCAAGCCATTCACTGCCACGGAAGCAGGGTGCAACACAAAGAAAACAGCAGGGAAATTCACTTAAGTTGCCCAGGCGACAGCAAAGCAACGTGATGAAAAATTCCCAGTTGCCCAGTGGTGGGGAAGGCACTGGGGCGAGCTCACTGCAGCCCAGGGCTGGGACTGCAGCACACTCTAGTGACCCGAAGTCTCCACAGGAAGAACTAAATAAATTCAGTGCTGAGCCCCCCCAAAAAGCTGAAGAGCAGTGATTTGAACTCTGCCTCCATTTATAAAACATTTGATGTTTGTTAAGAGGCAAAGGATTGACCAGGGTTGGTCTGGGACCACTAACCTTTTTCCCCTCTTGCCCTGTGAAGGCAACTGTGGTTATTATGGCAGTTTGTCATTTCTTTGGGGCAGATTTAAATTAATTTATTATCAATAAATTTATTAATTTAAATTAATCAGATTTAAAACTGATAATTAATCATCAATGAGCTATGGCTTTGCACTTTGTCTTACTGCTTGAGAATCAATGTGCAGCAGACAACAGCATGGGATCTGTGTGCAGACGCCACAGCAGCACCCCAGCTCCAGCAGTTCTGCACCAGGACACTGCTCCCCAAAACCCACCACATTCCAGGGATCTTTGCACACCACGGCTTATTCTTGCAGTTTCCAGGCTATACAGTCTGCACTGTAAAATGTAACTGACAATCAGCAGCTCTTCAGCAAGTGCTTCAGCTGCTGCAACAAACAATTCATTTGCAGTACCAAAAATAACTAAAAACATGGACTTCTCTCCCTCCCCACCCTCTATAAGCATTTTACAGTTACCTTGCACAACACTATCAAGAAAAATAATCAATGTCATCCCAAAGGAAATCGCTTCACTAAGGCTGGAAAAGTGAAAGAAATTGTAAAAGAAATTCAGCACGGCTGACTTCCACATTTTTGTGCATTTCTTGCCCAGAGCAACCCTGGCTTAGCAGATCCTAGAGGAAGAGCTCAAGCACACAGACAAACCCCTCTCATTCAGGGTAAAGTATTCCTCATTTCAATTTCTGAGAAGCTTCCAAATTACAATATAACTACAGCCCCAACTCACAACACCTTGGTCAAGCGGCCCTTTCCCACTCACACCTTTAGCCCATAATTCCTTCATCTTCCCAAATTAAAGTATAGTTTTTTTCACATCCTACAATTTTATTGACCAATCTTCAGAATCTGGAGGTATTGTCTTAGTGACTCCATGGACTCATTGATAAGATAAGCCTCAATAATTCAATCCCATCAAACCACTGATGTTTTTCTCCACGTGTCTTCCTGCATTTCAGCGTCAACTTCCTTCTCCCACTCATTTGGAGCACTTCAGTTTTAATTCTCCCCTTCCTCTGTTTTCCCCAGTGTTTCTCTGTGATTCCCAGTATGCCTTTGTTTCTCCTTCTCTTGCTTTAATTTGTTTAAAAGTGCTTAAATTAAAGAAGCTTTTCCAATCATTCTGCTATGTCTAGAGTTGTTGCTCTTGTTCTTAGTGCAAGTGTGAATTATTGGTTAATCCAAAGCCACGTCCATATGCACACACACACACTACATCAACACAATGTTTGACATCCTTCTCATGATGACTTTAAAGAACAATTATCATTACACAAGACACATTTGGTACCCATGGCAGCAACACTTCAGTCAGGAATATATGCTCAAAAAATTTTTTTTGGAGAGTTTAAGTTTCAGACTGTTAAGAACATCATGACTACAGCAAGTACTTACAATGGATCATTGTACCTACTAATGAACAAACCCTGTTGAAACACTAAACTACAGATTATTGCTTAATTTCTAGATGTGGATACACCTCATTGCCTCTCTGTACAGGCTACACTTTGAAGCTGAAATAATGAACTACATGATTAGAGAGCAGCTTTTAAAGAGAACGAAACTTAGTGCCTTTTTATTAAATACTAGGGGGAAAAAAAAAAAACTTCAATGAGAAATAGTCCTTTAACACATAATTTTTCAAGACTTTTATATGTCCTTAAATTATGTATGAACAATCCTTCCCAAATGAACGTGACTACGCCTGCACTAAATTTAAGAACTTGTGCAGCCTTTTCCAGGTTCAACGCTTAAACTCAAATCTTCTGAGTGACACAAATGCCTTATTTAAAATCAGCATTTTCATTAAACTTGCAAGTTATTATATGTGATGTAGGTATTAAGCTTCAGAGGCATAATGTGTTGGTACCAAAAAGAGTCATCTGTGCATTCTGAAAAGGAAATATTTTGGACAAAGGAGGAAGAAAAATGCTTTGGAAGTACCAGATATGGATTTCCCATCCTTAAGGTGAAATAGTTGACATGAGCTGAGAACAGAAATCCTACATCCATTAACAAGTAACATTTAACACCTTCTCTCAGCAAGGTGTTAAAAAGAAAAAAGTGAGCCACCAGTTGCACTGAGGTAAAAGAATAGTAATATCAATCCATAAACAATGGCAAGCTTTCTTGCCATTCCCTTCTCCCATCAGCTACCTTCACACAAGCATGCATGTTATATGGCAGGCAATTACGACACTCCACAGAAAATAAAAAAAAAGCATTTAAAAGAAGATCTAATTGAGAGAAACTTCTGGAATATAAAAACAGTGCACCACTGAAATGGTATTAATAGATTTACCTTAATATTGCTAAAAACCAACCCTCTGGGTTACCTGGACCAGTTTGTACCAAAGATGAATTAAAAGCCTGAGGCTGTTCAGCAACTGATTTAATTTCCTGTTCATGCACATTTTCTTTCTCACCTAATTCATAGATTCATTATATGCACTGACAAGGGATCACAATTCAGGATTGTAACTAAAAACTCTTCGGTCTCACTAATTATATAGGATTTTTCTTCTGTATTTGCACAATGCCACAAAGACTGCTGATGGTTCAGACTATTTCTTTAGCTGGTCTGGAAGAAACACTTCAAACTGCAGGTAATTTTTTTTTTAAGCAAAATACAAAGAATGCAAATATACACACATATTATATGCTGCAGTAGAGATACTGAAAATTAAACACTATGCTTGAAGTGTATAAACATCATCTAGACAGAGCCCATGTTTAGACACCATAACAACCCCAAGCAAAAAAGTTAAGCCAATTCATTAACTGATTTCACCACAACCAGAAAGCACCCAAAATTCCACTTCTGACATTAAATCATTCTTTGTCTCTCCACACTAAGTCCACATTTGCAGCACTGTGTTCATGCCAGGACTGGAGAAAAATTAGACCCAAGATAGAACAACTATTTAACAGAGGTAATAAAAACTTTTTTAAAAAATTAAAAATCAAAACAGTATTTCCAGCTGTGTTGCATTTGGCCAAGGAATTTTTTTAAAAAAATCCCTTGATTCAGGAGATCACACTGGGGAAGAGAGAGACTACTCGGTGCACAAATCCAAAGTGCAAATCCAGTGCCCTTTTCCTAAAGCCTTGGATCATGAAACTATGCTCTTCCATCACTGCCACAATTAAGTGCAAGCCCACTGGAGTTCCACAGGCCCCAGCCCACAGCTGCACCTTTTCTTACTTAGGAGTGATGCTTTACCACCTTCAGCACCAAATATCAAGTCATGCCTGCCTTGAGACTCCTTCTCATTAAACAAAAAGGGGGAAAAAAAAAGGCAAAAAAAAATTTCATGAGCAAGAAGTCCAGAGAGGATGACAATGGCACTGATAAATCAGATTCACGTTCCAAGCCAGGGAGAGGTAACAATATACTTCAGTTTTCAATTTAATCAAAGCAAAAGAGTGAGCATTTCACTACGTATCTTGGCTAAAAAAGAAACATGTCCTAGCTTAGCTTCATCATGCCTGCACCAGCAAATTGACTTAATTGTCAGCAAGGAATTATGAAATATGAAGTGACTCCAGCAGCGCTCCAGGGAGACTCCTGAGGCATGGTGTCTATAGCAGAGACACCAAAGTGCCATCCATCTCACTCTCACCCTCAGGCAAAGCAGAACAGCCTTGGCTCTCTAAAAGAGGCCACCAAGAAGAACAAAACCTGGCTTTCCTGGATGATTAGCAGTGGCTCAAATAGGAAATTTTAAATACATCAGCACATCTTCCCCGGCCGCTGAAAGCACAGGCGGGAAGTGGTGATTTGAGACACCAATTTGTAGTTACAAGGCTACATCCAGTTACAGCTCACAGGGGCCTTTCAAAGGGGAAAGGCAACACCGTGCACACTTTCCCTCTCACATCCTTCTCCCCAGTGAAAAGGGCAGAAAGGGAGGCTGCAGTCAACACAAGCTGCTCTGCTGAGTGCTGGCACTAGAGGACAGGACAGGAGAGGAAGGCAGCAGAGATATTGCTAAGCTATTTCTGACTCAGATCCTGGTTTCAGTCTGACAGTGCCAGCATGACAGAAGAGGAGATGCCACGTGTAACTCAGCCCCTGAGATATGGGCACTAAGAAATAAGTAGGGAGCCCAGAACTTTTTGCTGGGTCTTTGATAAGAACTATAGAGGTAAGTACTCCCACCTAAAAACACCCCTTTGGCCTGTCTGTCAGGGATTCACTTCGGATTTAAGAAACACTTTCTGTTTTAATCTCATCTCTTACTGGTGGCGGGGACTAGTCTGAACTAGAGTTGCAGCCTCTGAAGCTGTAAACTCCTGACCTAAAGAGCCTTTGGGCTGTAAGCCCTGCCAAAACTCCACGTTTGGGCCTCCTATGCAGGTTCTTTTATATCAAAAGGCAGGAGGAAGATAGAGAAATCACTCTTTGTGGTGAAGCAGCCCTAACACTGATCACTCAGCTTCCTGAAATGCTGTGTTTGTTATCTAGTGCGGGAGGGGGGCTATAATTAGTTGAACCATGGCCAAGGCTAGAACTGCTAGTTGGCAAAACTCTGCTGGGACACGGCAAAAATTGTCTGGCCTCCAGCCCTCAGAGACGCCTTCATCCAAAGAATCAAAGAAAACCAAGAAGTAAGCATTTGCTCTGGTCTACTCCTCTCCCAAGGCTGATTTAGTTGATTTATTTTTTAAGGTAATGGACAACCTAAAATTAAAATTGTTTCAGAACCTAAGAAATAAGTTGGCATTAATAAATTCTCCCAGCTTTTTCTCTCTCTCAGCTTCCCTGTTTCAGTGAACTCTGCAGGTAAAATGTACCATTCTTCACTGACTGACTCTTCTGAAAATCATCCTAAACTTTGATTTTCATTTCAGAAAGAATAATAAAATTACTCAGATTTGCAGAAATTCAGAACTAGTCAAGTGACCTGGACCACACTGCTCAACATAATCCCTTCAAAGTGGACTGAAACTGACAGGATGAAAAAGAGAAATAGCCTGTACATCACAAATTCTTAGAAATGTAAAGGGAATGGGTTGCCAGTTGCTATTATCTGGCATATCAAGTCACAGGGAAGACTTACATTCGTCTATAACCTGGCTTGATAGAGTTGAAAGCAATACCATCTCTTTCTTACATAAAAAGTTATTTCACATGACACAAGAGTACAGTTCCCTTGAAAAAGCAATATGGTTCACACTTTAAATTTAAAAAGCATTTCTAACATGGATTTGCAATGCAAAACATTCTAAATACAAATCAAATATAGCTGACAGAACCATCTTTTTGAGGCAGCCCACAACTAGGCATGCCAGATATTAACTATTTCTATTTATTACTCCACAGAAACCAGCTTTCAAGCATAAAATGAAGGTGCTACAGACACATACTTAAGTGATTCATGTTGCACACCAGATTAAAGTTACTGCGGCACAGACATGCAAGTGATAAAAGAGAGAAGGAGCAATAATCCTAAAAAGTTCTCCAAATCGGTGTTTTTCCCACAAGTTTCAACTACTCAGACACAATAGACAATGAAAGCCCCAGGCTTCAAGGCTTCAGTGGTGAAACCATCTGAGAACAAGGGCCATTACAACATCGCTCCTACCAGAGCCAAGTCATCTTTTCTCCATGAGACTGCCGGCCCCCGGGCACAGCTCCTCGAGGAGCTGCGGAGCTCCAAACAGCTCCTCTGCAGCCGGCAGGAATGTGTTAGGGACAGGGCACCCCGAGGGCGGAGGAACAGCACCACCCACGTCCCCTCTCGGCCATTCACACGCGCAGTGCAAGTGACAATCCAGGCTGGAGATATTAAGACAGGAACTTTGAATGTTCTGTCACCTCGGAGTGGAGGGAAGAAGTCTGGGAGCAGCAGCATCTCATCACCCCACTGCTGTGAGGAAAGCACGGGGCCTTGCAGCACCTTCAATACTGTAATTAAAACAATGCCCGAACACATCCAAACAACTCTGAACAACGGCGTATTCATTATCAAGTGACTACTCCTTGCACACGATGCAAACACACTTGCCATTGTGCTCGGATTAACAAGCAAATACCGCTTTCACAAGCTTCCACCGACCTTTGATGTCTATTTAGCTGCCATTACTAATTTTCATTACTGTGACAGCAGGTCACAGTCAAGGGAGTTTGGAGCCCACATTTTTAAAGCCAAGCTGTACCCTTAATACTAATTTCTAAGGGAGAGGCATTCTGAATTCCTGAAGAAAGCAACTTGTGTTTTTGCAAACAGAAATGTTTTTCTTTTCTCAGAAAGTCAGTTGCTAACAGCCATAGGTCAAAACAAAACCTAAACTGCATTTCACAGTCCATAATTATTTATTTAACAACTATTGGAAGCTGTATTTCAAGGGACTAACATTTCCAAAACCTGCAGCAAATGGCAAACCCAAAGGGTGGAAGACTCAGCAGCTAAGAGAATTAAGCAAAAGCAACTCCTCCTGCCCGAGAATGCAGGGGAGACAGACAGGATCAGCCAGCTGCACAACAGCAGCTTTGAACATCAACTCTGCTTTTTTACCCCGTTTTCTGCATCTAGCAAATTAGATAAGATAAACCTAAAGCTTACTCGCTCCAATCAAAGTAGACCTTCCCCTATTCCATACTTAACTGCATATATTTAACGAGATTACTTTACACACAGAAATGCTAATTCCCCTGCTGACCTCACTGTATTCCTTACAGCGACTGAGGTAGCGTTGATCTGTGCAAACCCAGAACAACCCAATGTGTTCGTGGTTAGAAACAGAAATGGAGGAAAAAGCAAACATACATCTGGACAGAGAAGTGTGGGGGGCAATACTAACACTACAGGGATAATCTCAGCCTACCAGCTGACCTCTCACTGCCAATTATTTTGGAGGTAGAGAAGGCCTCAAAGAAGTCTTTTGTGTCCCAACATTTGGAAATTACTTGACTGGTTTGGGGTTTTTTAAAATGCAAAAGCTTGGGGAAAAACCACAGCATTGCATGCCTATCTTGACTGAGAACACACTGTTGCAACTATCAGCTTTAAAAACCCACAATCCTTTAGATAATCCCCCACAAGTCCTGATTAAAAGTGGATTTAATATTATGAAACGAAGCATAATTGTTCAAGACGACCTTGAGTAGTTTCTTACACCCCTCTGCTCCATCAGTGCAGTCAAGATGACAGCTGCACTGTCAAATGCATGATAAGACAGGCTGATAGCAAGGTCTCTCCAAAATATTTTCCTCTATGAAGTAAAACAGATGCTTACAGTTCTTCCAAACCACGCCTGTCTCCTGTTCTATTTCAAACACACACTGAACACACATAATGAAATGGAGTCGGTATTTAATAAGCACGAGCTGTATCGACGGCCTATCCAACAAGCACGCCTCGAATACATGCATTTTGTTTCCTCTGCTTAAGTCATCACCGATTTTATGTCCAGGAAAATTAATGTACGCAGGCCTAAAAGCGGTTTTACGATAACAGGGGCACTATTGCCACCTGCTGTCAGAAAGGATTCACGGCATCCCGCTCCACCTCATGCTTCCCAACTCAGAGAATTGTCACACACTTTTGAAGAAATCCAACTTTGCGGGTGTTTTGCTTGTATACTGCTAGTTTTCTCTAGAAAGAGGACACACAAAAAAAGTCCAGGGGAGCCATTGCATGAAGGATCAATAATCACACTGGGATCAGAGATAATAAATGGGTTCAACAACTGATCCACAAAGAAATAAGGAGAACACACCGGTCTAAGTAAAACAGATATTGTCCTGAAAGCATCAACACTGAAAACAGACTTGTAAATAAATCCAGCTACCATCAGGTTAGATAAGGCTACTAAAGCATCTACCTTGCCCATTTTATATTAGATTTTCAGAAGACAGACTATGCTGAATCCTATCAGAGGAGATAGCTGGCCATTAACTTTGTGCCAGGTTATTTCCTAGAATCACAAAATGGCCTGTTTTGGAAGGAACCATCAAAGATCATTTAGTTCAACCCTTCCTCACCATGAGCAGAGGGATATGTTTCCCTAAACCAGGTTGTTCAACTTCCCTTCAACCCAACTTTGAACATTTCCAGAGATGGGGCATCCACTACTTGTCTGGGCAACTTGTTTTAGATAGTTAGGTATCAGATACTTAAGGATCGTGCACACTCCCCCCATTCCACTCGGAATTCTGTGGGAGCACAGAATAACATGAAAAGTCAAAAAAGCATAGCCCTGAACCTTGGCATCTGTGTCTGGTGCTTCAGCTCACAATCTGTCAGTTTAAGGAGCCTTTCGAGTGCATTGTTCCAGTGGAAAGCACATTTCCTTCTCTACTCTTTTTTTACGGTTCTCAGTAAGTCACTGAACACTCACATCCCACTGCTTGCAGTCATCACTTGATTATCATTAGCATGCAGTGCCTGTCTGTTTGCAGTGCCTGGCCATATGGCAGCTTGAGTGGCAAAGTTCTCTCTCCTTGGGGCCTGCGAGGTTTAGGTCTCCATTGCACCACCCAAGACTCTGGGGCCACTGCCACCACACACAGCGTGGCAGGATAATGTCCTGGTGTCTGAGGCACACTTTCACCCAAAAGCCACCTGCATTAGCTACACCTGACGGCTGTGAGGACACTGCTGGGATATTGGAAAGAAAACGTTTCGCCACAATTCATTTCCCCTTCCCAAAGCACCCCATAACAAGGAACTAAGCTCTGGTAGGTGTCTGCTGCACTGCCAAACCTTCCTTTTTTAATGCTTAAGTTTCGAGTTATACTAATTATACCTGAGATATTTTCAAAGTGCATTGCAAGCACCCTTTCTGCAGTGCAATTCTGGGTGACCCTCCTCAGTCACAAGCCTTGGTTACAGCAAACGGGGTTTGACTGAGGCAGCTGCTACAGTTCTCCACCTAAATTAAACCACACCTCCAGCACTACTTGCCTTCCATTTCATTCTCCTGAACACTGTCACTATACACAGCCTTTTCATCCAGTATGAATATTACACTACAGGGAAGAACAGCACTGAAATGAAATCAGACCAAAAGCAGAGGGCAAGTTTAACCACATGTATTGCTCACGAGCCAGGCTTAGAGCATTTTCCACAGAAAGCAGTAATAAACTCACTCACAGATGTCACAATTGAGCATGACCGATTCCCTCAACTATTAACATTGACTTTCCTGATGAGTAAGTGAGGACTATATATAAATTAGTCTGGGGTTTTACACACAAGTGTAATTGTACCAACTGTAAATTAACTTGAGAAACCTTTGATTAACACCACAGTCTGCTCACAGTAAAGATGAAAACCAAATTAACAACAATTGGTTAGCAATATTGGTTCTATTCCTAGAGGAAATTACAACAGTGTAAGTTACATAGGCAGATGCCAGATGACTCCATACAAGAGATTTCAATACAAATTTTCCATTTTCCTATCTGTACACTGGAGATAAAACATGCAAAGTATCTTTACAAAGCATTCTAATGGACAGCAAACTCACTAAGAAGCTCGCAGTATAATCAACCATTTATGTTTAGCTCAACTTAAAAAAAAATTAAAATAAAAACCCCACAAAAACCAGTCCTAATAAATGTAAAAATCCCATGTCAAAATGCTATAAGCAACTTAAGGGCAGATTTTACTTTTTTTTTTTCCTCCCATATTCAACAGAAGGAACACTTGAGTTAAGGGACTTACTTTCATAGCAAATTATTGAAGAATAAATTCAAATGAGCTCGAGGGTAAGAGTTACTGGTCACTGTAAAATAAAAATGGGGAGAACAAGTATAAATACAATACCAGATAGGGCTCAGTGACTGACTCAAATACCTTCATAATATTCAGACAGGCCACTTCTGAAGTAATTTCTACTTCAGAAGTTACAAGATAAAAATTCTGTGTGATAAATTAAGTTGCCAAATGAAATGGATTAGCAATCAGTGAAATTGCCTGATGTCAGATCTGTTCCAGATTAGAATCCATCCTTTTTCCCACCTGTTCATTAAGCACCAAGTTCAAGGCAACTGCAGTGACTGATTGCACATTAACGAGCTGTTTGTGTGGAAAGGGAGAGTTCAGTCCCTGTCTATACTTACACTCTTGTATGAGCATAATTCACTGATAATATATTCAATTCCCAATATCAACACATAGCTCTTCTACCTTGATGTGTAATTTTGAGCTTGAGGGAAAAAAAAAAAAGGACACCTCATTAAGCTAAACAGTCATATTCAAGGTCAAGGCCAGGAAATGATGAATCTGGAAGAAAATATGTTGCTATCTCCAGATAAAAAAGCTGGGTAAAGATATTGCTGTGACACAAAAATACTGAAAAATGGTTGTGAAGTCAGAAGCCTAAGGGAGGGAAGAAAGGCATATTTCACTAGGAAAGGTGAGATTCCATATGAAAATATCTAGTTCATACTATAAATCGAGTCATGCAAAGGCTCCAGTGAAAACCAGTCCTGCAACAAGCAAAGCAAGAACAGGTATTTAAAATTGAGTATTTTTCACATACATTCAGAATTGGGACAGTGAGGTACAGCAGGACAAGCATTCCAAACTTGTTTAAAAACTCAGCTGTAATTCTCTCCCTGGAAACAACTCTGTCTCTTAAAGCACAGGAGACTGTCACCTCCATGCACCTTCCCTCAGCTGGCCCAGCACTCTGTCCCAAGGAAACTGAGGAACCTGTGCCTGCCAAACCAGCATTCCAGCTGAGGCATTCCCAGCTGAGGCCACTCATTGCACAGAGGTAGGTGTTTTCCTGTGGAGGAAAGCTCTTCTTGAGATATGTGAGGCTCAGTAACTAAATTCCAGCATTTCAGCATCAGGGCTTAGTAAAAACAGGACATAAAGAGTTGTTTACTTATGTTAGCCACCAACTCTTTTCTCTCTTTATCAGAGGAAGATTTTAAACCACGTTTGTTTTCTCACATAGAAAAGATACTCATTTTAAAAACTAAGTTTCTTCCCCAAAGTTTTGAGTATTAGAAACGATTGCAGCACTCAAATACAGTTTAAAGGGAGACACCTAGTTGCTGTAACTGTAGCAACTCTCTAATTGCAAACTTAGATGCAAGAGTACAGACCTATTACCAGAAATATCTAATTGAATAGACATGAACATCTTCCTTTTTCCTGAAGATTAAAGGTTTCTGTTCTCAGTACCATACTTTGGTGCTGATACCAAGAATATTTTTCAAAGATCAGAAGAAACATTATCTCTTCTAGTGTTCTGCAAGTCATCATCCTCCTCCTCCCTATCAGATAAAAATAAGGAGTATCCTTTTTTTCCCCCTGACATAATGGTTTCCCTTTGCTCTTCCTCCTAGCAAAAACTCCCTCACAAGCATATTAGTACGTGCATCCTTATCTTCTAACTGGACAGTAAGATTTATTAACAGGTAGGAAGTGAATGAATGCCTGAGGTCAGTAGTGATGAACTGCTGCTTAAGGTGTATGAGGTACACAGAGATCCCCATCACACCCACTCCCAAAATTCCACTCCTGTACCCACTTCAGACAGTTACTGCATGTGACATAAATACCAACGGTTTTCCTCATTGAAAATGAAGAGAAAATTAGGTCCTCTAAAATTAGGTCTGCTAAGTTAATACTACAAATATTGAAGAAATTGTTTTTCAAACCTTACTCAGGCCTCTACTGCTGATTTCTGTATTTAGGCTTGCCAGAGGGACTAAATGGCCCCTCTGTGCCCTCCCTAGACACAGACACACCACACCTCCTCAGAGCTCTGCTCTGACGATTCATTCAGACGTTGGCTAATTGTGGTTATCTGGCTTCCAAGTGCTTGAAGCACTTTTGGCATCAGGACCAAGTGACATCCAGGAACATTTAATCTGTTAAAAAGGCCAGTCAGCACAGATTAATGCAGTAAGCACATGCCTCAAGGAGAGCCTGTTTACATTCTTTGAGTGTAGTAACAAAGCACAGAGGAGGATATAGGAGCAAAAATAAGATTTTCATACAAGTGTTACCTGAATCCTTAAAAAAAAAAAAAAAAGTGTGAAGGAAATGGCATAACAGGACACCTTAAACAAAATATCAAGTTAAACTAATACCTGTCTCCAATGCAATCAGTAGTAAGGAAATTTTAGGAAACAATTGTGTAAGGAAAAGACATTTACAGGGGTAGGTAATTGACATCAATTTTAGCAAAATGGCACATCAGCTCCTTTTTTCAGGTCCTTTTTCTCTCACAATGCATCTCAGCTCCTCACTCTAGTCTTGAATGATTTCAAAGAGGGTGTTTTGACGTGGTTCTTTTGACAGTGAGACACAAACGATATATAAAGTACTTTTGGAAAGTAAGCAGCATTCAGCTTGTCTGCTAGAAGTCTAGGAAAAAAAGGATCCTTTTGCAGCAGTGTTCATCAGTGATATCCTGATATTTAGCTACAGAAGATCACCATTTTTATTAATTTATGTCTCATTTCCTCCTTACATATTTGAAAATACACTTTTTTTGTTAATATGTTTGCATCCAAATCTGGAGACAATCTGAACCACTTGGAACCCTTCCACAGCCCCAGAATTTGCCAGACCACTCCCTTCACTTCAAGTATGTTTAGTTCTTCACATAAGTCAATGTAAACATGCAACCTGTATCTTCCTGTGGCTTTAATTTGGATATGACTTGCTGTATTTTAAACTATTTATTACAGGAGACAAGTTAATGGAATTTCTCAATTCAGAGAAAGTCTCTAGAGGGTCTCTTCCTCCCTTCCTAACACACAGCTTGCAACAGATAGGAGGGAGTCAGTCATTAATACTTGGGGTAGGAAAAAAGCATTAAGTATAAAAAGAACTTGCACAGATTTACCTCCAAAAAACCCATCTCCTATTCCATATTCAACAGGCTGCATTTTATTCAGCTTACACACAGAAACTGGTAATGTGGCTACTTACTGCTTTATGTCTTTGAGGCCTGGATAACTTCAGTTGCAGAAGAAAAAACAATGGAAAAAAACAGTTTTTTGCAAAAGCATCATATGGTGCAGAAGCATGGGTTTAGATACCATGTAAAGACTCTACAATTTCACTGAAACTGTTGGATTTAAAAAGAATTTCAGCACAGCAGATGTTTTGCATAAATAATATGAATTTTGAACCAAAACACCTACCTCATGTAGCTTTCCAGCTATCCTCCACAGTTTGAAAGGTTAACAGAAAGAAAACAACACTGAAACCATGAGCAAATCAAAGGCTTAGACTTAATTACTGCACTGACAAACAGAGAGCATATGTTTTTTTCCAAAGTAACTGTAGGTTAGTATTTTAATCTAAACTTATTAGTATCTCATGACAGTTAACATATTATGCCCTTTAGGAACTATAGAAGGTTACAAAAGAGTTAGAAGAATTTTAAAAATCCACCTGTACCAATGCCCTGGCCCTAGGACTGCTGTTTGTGTCAGTCTGATACACCAAAGTATCACTGTATAAACACGTTCCTTTCCATAAACCAACATGTAATCTGAACCTCACTTTAAGCCCAAATTCAATGTACAGAAGACAACAGTAGAAACAACTTTTTTACCAAAATACTTCATTTTTTTCTAGATACTTTCAGAGTGTTATGTCCCTCTTTAGGACTTTCAACCTCAGTCTGTTTTGAGCAGTCTTTAAACCTTTTCTCAAAATGGCATATCAAGACATGTTGATTTGATTTTTTTTTCTTCCTCAGAGACATGCATTTCTCACCAGGATGGCAGGCAGATAACATCATTTGCCATCTGGGATACAGGTTTTTCGGACCTTTCAGGAGAATTAAAAGGGGATTTAAATCAAGAAAAGTGAAGCATTCCTATTCTAAAGCTAATCTGTAACTAGTTCCAGTCAGTAATTCAAGGGAGGCCTATGAACAAAAAGAAGCTAAATATAAATGGAGAGAAGTATCCTAAAATTGACTTACTGGAAAGTAATAAAGTAAGGAAGTCAGCAAAAGCAGTACTAGAAAAATCATCTTGAAAAAAGAATGAAGAAAAAGTATTAAAATATTAAAGCTTCAGAGGCCTTGTCAACACAGTGAGGAGAGGATCATGTTACAGGGATGCTACTGTATTGTTTGTTATTTAGGCTTTTGTGCATCAGTAAACTAGAAGATTAACTTTTTTTTGCCTGGGAATACCAGCCTCAGTACTTGGAAAGCAAAAATGTATTTTGAAATGGCTCAGTATTCCAGCTGTACTTCACAAAACTCGTTAGCAGATGTGCACTGGTAAAGTGTCACACAACCAAACATTCCAAGAGTCTGTTCACTACCCTCTACACACAGGAATGTTTGTGTGAGCAAACATTCCTGTGCTCTTTACAGACATGAACCAGGAGCTCCACACAGCATTGAAAAGCAAACACATCAGTTTTGGCCATCACAACCCTGGGAACCTCTGAACTTTATTCCATCACATGAAAGATACTGCAACATGTTTCCTTCCAAGAAATGAGTACCACCAAAATTACTTCTTAAAAATTAATCAGCTGCTCAAATACTAGGGGGAAAAAAAGTTTTGGCCTCAGGACACACAAGCCACACACTCTTTTTGGAGTGGAGAGTGCAAGCAAGATTTGGCTATGGGCATGTGCATGGGGTAAACGTTCCCATCTTTTTTTTTTTTTTTTGCCAAAAAAGCTATACTAGCTTACTATAATCTAATACACTAATTCATTATAATTAATTAATTACACAGGCATTTCTCTCTTTTTGTCACCAGATGCTAGACACAGTTCTTCACCTCAGCTGCACACATGGAAACACAGTCACTGAGCATGAAGTGGTACTAGAAGACTTAAAACTCTGCAGATCATAGCCAAAAACTTGAAAAATACAATTTCCCAACAAGAAAGCAAATATGAAAACCACAAAAACCAAACACTGTTTTCCTATCACCTTGTTAAAGTTCTCACACTACCTAGCCCACAAATGGCTTGATTTATAAAAGCAGACTGGAATGTACTGCATTAGCTTTGTAACAAAAATGAGCCCTCTACAATGCAAACTGTGAAGTCTCAGCTAACCGAGTTCAGTCAAAAAATGGACACAAGAGCATTAATTTTTTCATGGCAACCATGCTATAAAAGTTTCACAATAACCTCTGCCACAATAAATGCACACAGAATGAACAGATGCAACATGAAGGAACTGGGGGAAAAGCCATGTTTTCAACAGATTTCCACAGGACAAACCAGTTTTAGGCAACTTTTCAGAGTTCTCATTTGTACCATGGAGCTATAAAGGATTTTCAAGACATAAAATATTTGACCACCTACCAGCATTGACGATGGCATCAACCTCAAGCAGTGTAATGTCACCCCTATAGAGAGAAACTTTCTCGCTCAGACTTTTCTTCCCTTGCAGATCTTCTTTAGCGTTTTCACCTACAAACCAAGAAAGCAGAAAAATCAGGTTGTTAAGTGGGTCTGAGGTCATTATTTACAAGCCCTGAAGAGGCAGCAGACCGGTGACACTGCTGCTGTCAGACTTTCTTACTGCAGCGTCTTTCGTTTTCACCTCGAGAGGGCACCGGTAACCCACAGAGACACCAGCACTGCCCTAACACCAGGCTGCTTTTGCTTATCACTTGTTTCCAAACACAAGCTAGTAGGAAGCACTGAATCCTTATCCACACAGCATTTGGTTACAGAACTGTAGAAACATACGTATTTGTGGAGTGAGAGCCATCAAGGAATTGTATTTGGTAATCACAAGGGTGTAAATTGCAAAAACAAACTGAGAAATTAAGATTACCCTCCTAACCAGAGTAATAATTTCTCCAATCCAGAATTATACCAAATAAGTACAAAAATACACAAGCACACCATTTGCCAACAGCCTCAAAATTCGGAATGACTTCTGAAGACATGTAGCCAGACAACAAGCCTGAAAAATAATCCACACAAATTTTAAACCTGGAGCTTTTATCACCTTAAATGGCTCAACTAGGAGGAGGCAGGTGGTGAAGACAACATACACTAGCTTGCAACAGATTTGTTACTAAATAACGTTAGCATAGGTCCCTTATTCCTGTAAACTCTTATGATTTTGCATCACCAAATCACTTCACTTATATCAGATTCAGCTTATAGAACAGCTCAGTTACCTTGCACAAACATACTGCCCAAAGCTTCACCAAGTTAGACATGCACATCACCAGAAACGAACTGAGAAGGGAAGATTATTAAATTCACTTTTACTCTTACTTTTTTAAAATTCTTTCCAACACAAGTCTCAAGAAGCTTGAGTTCATCTGTTGGTCAGGAATAGAACTAATTTGCTGAGGAAACAAAGTGCAAATCAAACCTTCAAAACAAGTGAAGTTTGTTGATAAGCAAAAAGAGCCCTCAATATTTAGTGAGAAAATAGAAGCAGTCCAAAGAAATTTGTCCCTCTAGTCTTACCCTCCATTTCCATCAACTCAAGAATACAAACTCGGACACGTCAGCAGTTCCTGAGCACCAGGGAGCACAGCCCCAAGCTCCTGGGGCCTGTCCCACAGTGGCAAGACAGAGCAGCAGGCTGAGGCAGCCACTCGCTCAGACTCTCCGGGCTGGCCTTGCTTTGACATTCCCAGCCCCTGGCTGCCAGGCAACAGCCTTGTGACACCGCAGCTGATGCCACCACCTTGCTCACAGCCCGCAGCTCCTGGGGCAGCCCCGCCATGCTCCGCCCGGGGCTCTCCCTGCTCCTGGGGCTCTGCGTGGCCTCGCTGCTCCCCAGCACGCCCGGAGCTCACGGCTGGCCCAGCAGGAGCACGGCCCGGCTGCCTGTGCCGGCCCGGGGCGTGCAGCAGCCGGACCCCGGCACGGGCAGTGCTCCGTGCTCCGTGCGGCTGCACTGCTGCACCTTCCTAGCCCTGTCCCTGCTGCTCGCCGCGCTGTGCCTCGGCTGCAGCCTGCGGAGAAAAGCCCAGAGGCAGCGCACAGAGGTGAGGGATGGGGACCGGGCAGGTGGGACGGTGCCGGGGAGCCGGCAGCTACAGCGGGTTAGGGTGAGGAGTGCCAGCCCCTGTGGAGGGGAAAGCCTGGGCGGCATCAAGGGTCCTCTGCCTCCTCCCCAGCCCCGTGTCCGAGCCCAGAGGCAGAGGTGGGGCTCAGCCCCCTTCCTCCAGGAGGAAAGAAGGCCAGGCTGAGCCACCAGAACAAGGCAGAACCTGCCCGAGGGCTTCCCCACACAATCTGGGGCAGCCCAGCCAGGCTCAGATTCCCCAGGAGAGCCCGAGAGGGCCCAGCCCCCGCAGCCCCTTTGCCCCTTTCATCGCTCCCTGCCCTGTGTCTTCCAGGAGAAGGCCTGGACATGCTCGGCCTGGCCAAGGAGCTGCTGCCTGGCTGAGCGCTCCCCCCTCCATGACGAGGGGATCGGCCCCGAGAAGGGAAACTCTGCCTCCATCAAGAGCTTCCTGGGGCACCTGCGGCAGCGCTGCCTGCGCGGGGACAGGCTCCAGAGAGGAAGCGACAAGAAAGTGTGGAAGGACTTGGACGAGGAGGCAGCGCTTTTCTCTGATGGAGAAAACAACGTCTGCTAGGCAAATGGAGCAATATACTGCAAGATTACTCGTACAACTTTATATTATTATTAAAATAATTTCTTAAATAAGACAGCTTTTATTTCTGTTTTAACTTTAGTCTTGCAAACAAGTTGATTGTAACTCTTAGGAGAAAGTGAAGTCAATGGCCACTAAATCATCTCTGCACACACACTCATGAAGAATGGAGTTGATCCTGGTAAGTCCTTTCCAAAATCTGTGGGTTTAGGCTATTACTGACAACACAAGTGGTAACACTGCTGTAGGTCCTCCTCTTGTCTCCTCTGCCCCAGCTTCAATAAGACACTACAGCTGAAAATCTTCACCAGAAACAGTTGAAGACTCATGTCCCACCCTCACTTTTCCCCTCTAGATCCAGCCATCGTCTTCCACCCCTCTGCCTATACAATCCAATTTCATTTAGCTCTTCCTCTTACATCATTCTTTAGTCCTTCAGTCACGTTCAAAACAACTCAGAGTCCACAGAGCCACAGCTTGAAGTAGGATGAGGTTGATTACCTGAGCTCTTCACACCAAATAGAGGAAATAGGCAGTCCTAGCCCTCAGCTTTGTTTACGACTCCTTCCAGATCCCTCCTAAGGAAAAGGGCCTTTACAGCTTACACAAGGGTAAAAAAACCGCATTAGATTGAGTCCACAGAAACTGCACTTGAAAAGAAAACGGGTAAAGTTCATCTGAACAAGTGGACAAGGGACTGTCAGAACATCTCACTAGAGGGAGCCCCCACCCAGGACATAAACGTACTCAGCTGGTGCAATGGACAAGGATGGCACAAACCTACAGCACTGGAAAATTAGCCCTGAAACTCAATCACTGCTCAAATATCCAGAGTTTTAAAGTCTAATATACTTTAAAGTCTATTAATTTCTTAAACAAGTCTCAAGCATCCAATTACAGAAATCCCTACAGCAATACCAAAGAGCTTACCACTAAAGGGAAGAGAAAAACCTACAGCTTGAAGAGTTTACTACAAGAAACCCACTACATTTGCATTTTAAAACTGTTAATGAAAGAGTAGAGCACACACAAAGTAGGAAAAATAGGGACCAAAGCCCCATAGTATAAAGCAATACCTAAGGCAAAGTAAAAGTCTCTTGGCACTCCACCAGCAAAGGCCAATAAGAGAAGAAATCAAAAGAGAAAACAAGTGAGAAGGATTGATGGCAGCAAGGCTCAGAGGATCAGTGTTATAAGGTTTGTTAAACAAGTCCCATGACACATTTCCCAAATTCATAAACACAAGTAGCAGACTGGATTGCAAGAAAAAAAACCCCTGAAAATAGGAGAGTTTCATCTTTTCTAGTCAGCTTTTCATTCCACAGCTGAAGGAAGTAAATTAATTCCAACTTCAACAGAAATAAATCTGCCCAGCACCTCATCCCAATAGCTACAATAGCTGCTTGCAGAGATATTCCCACAAGGAAGACTTCTCTGAGAGGATCTGGAAAAAGAACCTGAGCAAGGGACAAGAATCACATTATCCCCAGACAAGATGCAGCCCTTCCACTCCCAGAAGAATCCTCAGCAAATACTTGACTGGGACACTAAACCACTTTTCTTGGGTTGGTGAAAACACAAAGGAGATGAGTGAGCTTTAGGAGTGCATCTGACCCTGGCAGAATGTGCAGCAGCAGTTCTGCTACACACTCTGCTTCCTTCCTTCAGTGCCTAAGGCTTTGTTTCCACAAGTTTCCGGTATAGACTAAAAATGATGAACTATTAGCAATTACTAATCTCACATCTAACACAACTTTCCATTCCATTTGTTTCTGCATAGACTTACGGAGCATTGGAAAAGACAGATTGTAAGTCCTGTAATATTATGTGTCTGCTGCTACTCCTACAAAGCATGGATGATTGTACAGGAAAGGCAATTGCTTATCTAAATCAAGATAAGCATTATTTCCATATGTTCCATCACCAGGGGAAAAGCATTCACAGATGCACTGTACTACTTCAGATTTGTAGGACAGATTTGCTCTATCACTTCTTGGACTTAAACGAGATCAGAACCTGAGCACAAGGAAGAAACATCTGTTGCAGACAAATCACTTTCTACCCAGCCAAAAACGCAGCACAACATGCAAGTCAAAAGCACTTGATGATGAACACCAACACCTTCTCCCTGGCTGCACATTCTGCCAATATGGTCTGTTTCAGCTAATTACCAAGTGGCATAATTGGATTAGCTGAGGACTACAGCCAAGTACCAACTCCAGAGGCAAAGAGACACCATGAATCACAGAATGGATGTGGTTGGGTGGCACCTCCAGTGACCAAGTCACCCACAGCAAATTGTCCAGGACCCTGTCCCAGCTGAGTTTAAAGTACCTCCAAAGTCAGAGAATCCACAACCTCTCCAAGTAACCTGTTCCAGTGTTCAGCCAGCCTCACAGTACGTGTGTAGATTTGGGTTTTAATGCTGAAAAATAATTTCCTTTTTCAACTTGTGCCTACTACCTCTTGTCCTGTCTCTGTGTACCACAGAGATGACTCTGGAGAGATCTCTTTTACACCCTCCACTCTATGTTTATAAACACTGATCAGATCCCATCTGGGGTATCTCTTCTTCAGGCTGAACTTCAGCTCTCTCAGTCCCTCCAGGCACAGGAGATGCTCCAGCCCCCTGATCATGTTTTAATCATCCTTGTGTATCATCTGGTGAATGAACTACATTTCTCAGTTCTGCACCACCGACCAACCTCCTGAGGTCACACTTTGCTGCACCTTCCAGGTCAGGAGGTCACGGTATCTCCTATTCAAGGTTCTACAGGAGGCATGAAATATCCCCCACCTGAGGGCCTATAACTCACCCCTGTACAACTACCACAAAAAGCCCCGAGCTCACTCGCTCAGGCCAAGTTTAACATAGTGATATGGCTACCAGCAGCCCTCAAACAAGGCTGTAAGTGTGAGCCTTGACTCTTCAGCCACATTTAAATGGGAGTCATTGAAGACATTTACACTTTACAGACAGAAAGAATGGTGTACCATGAGAATTGATCAAAACAGCCAGTCACTCTGAACAACCCACACAACGGCTCATGCAAAATGCAATTTCCTTGTGTTACAAGGTCTTGCACAGTCCTTAAACAACCTTTTTCTCAGTCTATCCCACACAGCTCTCTATATCCCCAAAATAACAAAGCTGAGTGGCAATAAAACCCTTTAAGTCTGGGAGAGAAAGAAGCAGCAGGAAAGGAAGAACCTGCCTTTTTAATGAAGTTTCTGTAAACCTAGAGGAGACTTGGTATGGAATGCTAAAGTACCAAAGAACAGTTTGAGAAAGAAGTAACAACAAACGAGAACAAGAGCAAGAATACACTCTCAATTCTAATTTGTGATACACCCTTATCAGAGTCTTCTCACTTCAGCAGCATGCACACTGACAGCAAAGACACGACATAAGTGGGCTGAGACCCTTGGGTATTTGTGTGTTTACTTGGAGAGTCAGTATCCAGCTGCTCCGGTTGCTATGCTTGCTGAAGATTTCATGATTTAGGGACCATAGAAAAGGCTCCTGGTTCAGCTGTGACTCAGAAGGAGCTGTGCTTTGTCTGTGTGAAGAAACCCATTCAATCACTGTCTTGTTTGGTTGGTTTTATAATGTGGACCTTCAGAGGGATTCCAGACTCTGTAATGATATCGTGGAATAAAAATGCTGTTGGAAATGGGATTTTGCTAAGCCTGATTATCAGTACTTCACTCCAAGTGATACCAAGAATTTCAAAATAGATTCTTCTCAGTGAATGGCAGCCTGAGTTGCACTGAAGTACATCAAATGGTCAGCCAAGGTCACACAGAGACAAGAACCACACTGCATTGCCTCAAACTCAATTCCTACTTTACAACCTCCCTCTACTACAGAGAATTCATAACTAACAATGGAAGTTCAAAAATGGAGACACAAACATATGACACTGCTTTAGATCACTGTTCATTGCCCTGTGAGTATGTTGATACTTGTCTATAAAACTAGAGGACTGCAGGTGATTCCACCTCACTAGATTCCTTCCAAGAAAAAGCAGATCCCTGCACTGCAAAAGCTGTGTCTTGGCAATACCACACAGCATTCATACAAATCTTCCTGGTGTGTTCAAACTGATCCAGTACCACTTTGGTAACTATGAGCCTTCATCCAAAACAGCATCTGCCACCAGCAGCGCAGAATTCCTCCATTCAGCTTTCCAAACTGTCTGGAAAACAATGACTTTTCATGATTAACCAGGTATTTAGTCCTCAGCAGCACCTGTTGTACTTACCAAAATGTGAGAGCCCATTTAAATAGGTGAGCACATATAGCATCAAGGAGGATTAAAATAAGTTTATAGTGGGGAACCACAAATTCATTACTTTCATGCATTAACTTATTAAGTTGTCAGACAATTTTTAATCTACATTTTCTGCTTTTTAAATTCTCCGCACCATTGCTGAGCAATGACTTCTCTGGTTGAGTATTACAGGCTTTTGTAATACTTGAGGTACAGCTTGGAAATAAAATGCTATTACCAGAAAACAACGAAACTTGTGCAAAACTATCAGCAGATGTTTCATGGCATTGTCATTCAAAAACCTCTCTGCCTGACATAGAGTGCCAACAGCTTACCGGGTGGGAGAAGGAACTTTAGTTTTCTAGTATTGGGACAGGTAGGTGAGTGTTGGGGTTTAGGTTTTTTACCTTTAGTTCTTTCTCAAAGGGAATTTTCTACCATATGTTGCTAGGAGACAAAAATGACCGGCTACTTGAGAAAGACAAAAGAAGTTGCCAAGCTCAGGATAGGGTGCACCTGGCTACTCTCTCTTTTTACTTGGGGCCTCCTCTGAGAAGGGCAGAGATATCGCAAGATTTGGGCTGGGGGAAGGGGTTGGGTGCAGTTCCTAGCTTTCTCTTAAGCTCTTGGCATTTGGAGAGGAAACAGGCTGCAGTCACTGTGGGAAGAACTTGCTACCACTGCAGCGTTCTGTTTTTCTGCTGCCTTCTCCTACCTTGACTGGAGCTCTGCTCATAAGAACAGCCGATGCACTGGGACCTTATTAACACCCTACCTCACCAAAAAAAGGACCCTTCACCATCTAGCCGGGTCAGAGAGGAAATCCCAGGATCTCCAAGCCCCTTCCCCCTCCAAGGGAGCCTCTCCCGGCCCTGCAGAGGAGCCGGGCAGCCACTGCCCAGTCCCCGCTGTTCTTCTGTGACTGCTCTGGGTTTTTTGCTACTGTAGCCACGCACCTCCTGCCTGCTGGCACAGCCCAAAGTTCCAGCTACAGCTGCAGAGCTGCTGATCCATCTCGTTTAGCAGTCCAGGATTTTGCTGGCCCTGCTGTTCCAGCTCGCTGCTCCGAGTTCCGGCCGCAGCCCATTCCTCGGCCCGGAGAGCACCAGGACCGGCTGCCCCTGGGCCTTTGTACAGAAAACCCCTCTTCCCTCTCTCCTGCCGCCGCGCCACAGCGCCCCCTGCAGGAGCGGGGAATCCCTGCCCGGCCGGGAGCCACCGGCGCCCCCTGCTGGCTGTGCCTGGAACTGCACGAAGGGGAAAGGTTTGACAGCCGAGGGAGAGAGAAGGCTGGGACTGGGTTTGGGTTCTGGTTGGTGTTGTTTGTTTGCCTTGTTATCCATACACACACCAGTAAAGAACTGTTACTCCTTTTCCAATATCTTTGCCTGAAAGCCCCTTAATTTCAAAGTTATAAAAATTCGAAGGGAAGGGGGTCATATTCTCCATTCCAAGGGAGCTTCCCACTTTCCTTGGCAGACACCTATCTCCCAAACCAAGACAGTAAGTTCTTACACAGGTACAAAAGATGATGTTTTCTACATGGAGACATTAGGCTTGGGAGCAGCTCTTACCTTGCAGCATTTTCTTTCCCCTACTCCCTGACATACCAGATGTAACTTGCTGCACTGAAGAATACTGGAGGTTCAAGATAAGCAGCAAGGGACAGAGGAAACTGAACACATGAAGACAACTCTACTACTACTCATTTGTGTTGCAAGTCATGCTTGCTTCATTCAAGGACTTAAAATGGAAATAAATACAAACTCTCAAGCAGTTACAAACTCGTTAGCAGAAAGATCTAGCTCTGTCTTCTTTTACTATCTACCTAGAAATGAAAGACACATCAAAATCTCAAAGCCTTAAAGTCAATATAAGAATGTTTGTGTACACCACCTGTTCTCCTGGATTTAGTTATTTGCAGTACACTTGCAATCCTTCCCCTGTAAGAACACTGGTGGGAATGCAGTAAGAGGGGAAAAAACAGAATGGAACTCTCCTTTTTCTTTAAGTATGACTGACCCATATTCAGTGACAACTACATGGAGTCTGGGGTTTGCTTTCAGTGGGTGTAGATCCATTAGGAAATTCCACCAAAGGGCAGCACTGCAACACACAATACATTGGCAGGTGAGCAGTAGAGTACCCTACACAGAAGAGATTACATTGAGCATGTGGGAATAAACCCACTGCAGGCTGAACTTCAACTACAAGTCCTATCTGTGCAGCAAATGTAAAACACAGAACCTGGAGCACCTTTCCAGTTTAACCAGCCATACCAAGGAGACCATTAAAAAAGCCCATCACTGCACAAACAAGCAAAGGGCAGGATAACACAGGGAAATGTTTCAAAGAAAGACAGAAGTGCAGTTTCTTCATATCTGCACTTTCTTCATATCCACTCTGCATTAGAGATAGACTGAGTCTTTTGGACAGGAGCTTTTGGGTAAACTCTAGAGCAGTCTTTTCTAGCACAGCATTTGACCACCAACTCCCAGCACTGTTAGTGCAAAGGTTCTTTCAGAGAACTACATCCACTCTCAGAAATAAATGTACTGGCTACATCAGCACAAGGCTGAGAGGCTCTGTTTTCCAACATGTGCATTCTGTAGCACCCCATCCCCAAAAAGCATCTGCAAATTTGGGTGAAGGCCCTTGTGACACACTTCTGCAAACATGCCAAGTCAACATGCAATAGCCTGCAAGTCTCAGGACAATCTCTGTGCACAAACATTATGCTTCTCCTTCACACCACACATTGAAATAGAAAGTATTTCTCAGTATCATTTCAATGGTTTTCAAAGCTGTGCAAAATCCAAATTTATCACCTTTCAACTGGATTGTTAAGCCTTCTCTCTAACACAGAAGAGCATTTTCTGGGCATCATAAAAAACAAGCAGCAATTCCTACAGGGCTGAGAATTTTCTCCCAACTGGATTTTCCAAATACACACCAGCTAGATGCCCTCACGAGGAGAAAGCCACATATCACTTCACAGAGTAACTACTACCATTTCATGGTTGGACTCAATGGATTTTAAGGTCTTTTGCAGCCTTAACAATCTCACACTACAATTATTCAGACCCTCACTGGCTTGGTAAGAGACATTTCTACATGCTGAGCAGTTTGGGTCTACTGAATCAAAAAGGGGAAGCCAGGTTTATGTTATTTCCAGTTGACTGGATTTTTAACACATATGTAATCAGATGCTTAACTGTGCATGAAGCAAATACAGCTACACATGAAAGTTAGTTAACATGATCCAAACAGAGAGCTTGGTGAGCTTAAACTGCACCAGGGATCCCCCAACTCCATCAAGGGAGTTAAAGCAGTATCTTTACTTCATTTGAGTGTGATGTTAGTTTTCAAACTTACTGCAAACCTCTCGCACCCAGAGTTGGGTGGCCCACCCTGTGTCATCACCAATTATAAAGAGCCAGGCAGCAAATGCTACTTGAGGCAATAGTTCAGCACCTCCATAATCACCTGTCATATCTAAGCTTCATCAAATTAAACCAAGACAGACCAGTCTCTACCTGCCTAATCAAAAGAGAGTTCCATCTTCTGCAGAAGGACATCAGCATTTTCCATCTGCATTTGAAAATATCTTAAAGTCACATAGCCAGGCAACAGATCCACATTAGCAAGCCATGACAAGGGTACAATTTAACAGCTTGTTGTTGGCCTCAGCCTAATCACAGGCACACAGCTTCTAATCAGGCTGGCACATTGGCTCACATCTGTCTGCAAAAGACTGTGAGGACATATGCCACAATCCATCGTAAATTATAGATTAGGGCATTAGCCATGCTACCATACTGAGCAAAGCTGGATGACTTACTGAAATTGTCTTTGTAGAGCAATACATGAATTTGGGGGTTGGATCTTGCAATCCCCCACACTCAAAAGAAACTCACCCTTGACATATAAAAATAATAGAAAATAAATAATCGAAGAAAAGACAGAAGTCAAAATACATAACCTTACTTTTCCCCTGCATATATTAAACTGTCTTACTCAAGTCAGCCACCTAAATATTCCAAGCTGGAATCTGCAACTTTTCTCAGCAGTTTCTGAAGAACAGCAGATCCCAACTTAAAGCATCACTGCTGCTAAAGCCATCCTCCCTCACACACTGAACAACCCTGCCAGCTGACAGCACAGTGCATCATCTTGACTTCCTAACTCTACTAAGTACTTCCTTAGGGACCTCTGTACAAAACTTCAGTGCAGTGACATTCAGCAACTACAAAAAAAAAAAAAAAAAAAAAAAAAAAAAAAAAAAAAGGATTGCTTCTCACATTGCACAGGACAGAAGCTTGAAAATTATTAATCTGGTCAAGATTCATGTCATCAGTAATTAAACATTAAAACTACTCTTTCTGGCAAAGATGTATCTAACTTCCCTTTGCATCTCCACCTACTATCCCTCTCTAAAACCCATCAAGAGCTTGCAGAGTCTCAATAAGGACACCAATTTATCAATTTATTGTTGAGAGCAGCATCCTTTCCTATGGTTAACTTTTGCCCCTCAAGGAGCTGTCTGGCACTGTAGATAAGAGAGCTATTTCTCAGCTGCACGCAGAAGAGCCACAAAATAATAACTCTATCCAGGACCTGTATAAGCTTAATGCTGTATGGAAGTTACCTTGTTTAAAAAGTCACAGAGCAGCAGCTTAAAGAGAAGTCGTCATCTTAATTACATCAAGGACAAGTGATTTACTTTCTTAGAGAGAGGATTAGCTACACTGGATTTTGTGTTCATAATCTACAGAAAGTGATCGGAACATTTTAATAATCATAATCTCATACTTGCTGAAAGCAAGAAACTTTTTTGTTGTTCCCCAAAACACTTTAACGCAAACTGTAAAACAAGCATCATCTCTTTGGCAGCTATTCCATCCTACAAAGGTTATTCGCATGAAGCTCACCACAGAATTACAAGGTCAACTGAAATTGAATACATCTTCAGTCTTTTTGTTTACTGTAGTTTCCCTTCCCCCCCTCGCACTAAGCACACTAATTTATCTACTTTTATCAGGGATATCACTAACTAGAGATAATTCACCTCCAGAAACAAACCAACACACACACACACAGATTATTCAACACACACACAGAGATTATTACTCTGTTTATGCTCAAGTAAACTTGCACCTGAAGAGTTATTCCCATCTCTGTACTGTGCAAGTCTATCTTTGGGAATCAATAGCCAAGGTGTGTACTGGGAAAGCCAGAAAGACGTGTGGGGTCACAGATTCGATTTGCACCAGGCTGCAGCTTTGCCTCTGTTCAGGACACGTCCTGAAAGGGCAGCCAAGAGCCTGAGCAAAGCAGAGCACACAGGGCTCTGGTTACACCCTCCTGCCCGGGCAGCCTTGGTATCTGTTGCAGCCAAACAAATACCAACTCAGCCTTAAAGTTACTCCACATTATGCCATAGGCACACAGATTCCTGGACACCTTCAGCATAGACTTAGGGTTTGCTCTTCTTACCCCTCCAAATCCTTTGCTGCTTCCTTAATATGCATATAACATGGACAGAGAGCAGAAATGAGCAAACAGATTTCCAGCCATACCCAGAAAAAACATGTTTCACGAGCATTCAAAATACTTAATTACCATGATCTTCATGCAAACCAAGCTCGTTTTTCCCTGGTGCTCCCCCAGCTATTACACACAGCAATTAAGAAGCAGTGCTCTCCATGTGCATCTAGGAGACATGGTTTTCTAACCCCAAACACAACAGTCCTGAAGAGACCTTGAGATGTCTAGCATCAGTAACAGTGGTATGCCAATACATGAAAAGTAAGGACAAAGCCAAATACAGCACGAGTCTAAGTGAAGCTGGAATTCGCATTCAGGGCCACAGGTAACAGAGCAGACCCTGAATGGTGGCACAAAAGTTATTGCTGTTTTCTGTGTGTACTCAGCAGAAAAACTGCAGCACTCTGAACTTCATCAAACCAAGAGTTTCAGTAGCAAAAGCATCTTTTTCTTTTTGAGAGATAGCAAAAATTACACTAAGATGTCTCAATTTACTTTCCTCCTTGACACTCAGCTAAAAAACTGTTATAAAGACAATTGTTACAGTCATGGTAAGAAAAAAAAAACACAATGAAAGCTGATGGACTTGGATTTTTGGTGGGGGGATGGTCTTGAAGCACACAGGTTTCACACAGCTCTTACCAACATAACTTGTAATTGTCAAGCTTGTCTAACATTCTCAGTGTTCTAGTTGAACATAATTCCTTTTTCTGTATAAATCACTGATAATACTGAGTGGTTTAGAGATTTCATTTCTTACTTGTACATGTCTGGCTGGATTTCACCACGGCTTACTAGTGGTGTCACCTTCCAAAGTCTGTTTAATACTCATCACCTTGGTTCCTAGTTCCTGCAGGACAGATACTCACATCAGATACTGCACAGAGATACTGGGTTCTTTGGAGAGTAGTTGTGTTAGTTACCCATCCCAAGAAATGCTGGTCAGAGCTCAGTGTCACCACACATTTTCTTTCCACCATGAAGCATTTCGAGTGGCTTATCTACATGCTTTGTCTCTGTAATCTTGTGTCAGCCCACCGTGAATATTTAGAAAGCTACACATTCATAGTATAACAATGCTTTTATTAAATCCAAAACTTATTATTAAACATAAATCCCTCAGTACTAAAATAGACTGTTTTCAATAGTTTGAGCCATATCATTTTCTTAAAAAATATCAGATTAAAAAGATTCAGAGACTGCCAAAACATCTAAATCCATTTCAAGACTTGTTTAAAAGGACTGCAGACCTTTTGTGTCATTTAACCTTAAACAAAAATAAATTCAGCTACCATGTCCCTCCATTTTAACTTCATCCTATGAAAAGTAGTTCTTACCACTAGCAAAGATCTTTAAACCACCACCTGGAATTTGCTCTTGGCATCACTGTCATACCAATGAGTTCCAGGGGCTGTGAGAGTCAGCAGGACCATCAGCTGCCTAGAGTTAAACAATGTAACTTATTCTGTTTTCTGAACTATCCAACTAAAACAACAAAAGATTTTTCTACCAGTGACACACAAAACTCAGCAACACCAAAACTCCCAAGATCCTAGTTTTTAAAAAAGCTTTCCAGAAAAGTTTTCAGAAGTCATCTCTCAAATTCAGCACTGTGGAATAAAGATATCTTTGGGAATTAGTGTGTACCCAACAAGATGCTAATATAGGTATTTAACTTCCAAATACCCTCTAGTTGTTAGTCTAAATGGTGGCATTTTACTCATTGAGCAACATTAGCTTCTGCTGCTGTACAAGATGAGTGCCTAACAAAGTAGTATGTAATAAACAACACTGAAACAAAGGCATACAAATTCCAGAGCTTCATAAAGCAAGTTCATTATTGACATGTCGTCAGGAAGACACTCTGTTTCAAAGGACATGGGAGAAGAGATGAGATCTGTGTGCTTCTGGTGTATCTGAAAGGTAACATGTGGGGAGAATGATGCATCACAGTATATCCACACTATCCAGCCCTCTATGGCAAGCTCATTCTGTTTCCAAAGTGGGCAACTCCTCATTTCCTTAATAAATACAGGTAAACCAGAGAAAGCTTATATTTACAGGACCACTTCAAGAACAAAAGTTCTGTCTTCCTACCATCCCTTCTTGACATTAAAGAGGGCCACTTGTCACTAACTGTCCCTTTCCCTTCCACTGCTGCAACACTTGATCTCTGAGATCCACTTGCTCAGCCTGGCAAGCACCACACCAAAATTCAGGGGTGCTGACAGCACAGCCCTTCTGAAGAAGAACACAATCCACATTAGATCGTTTCCCTTAGCTCAGAAAAGTGGGCACCAAGCTTAATCTTTGCATTCCACACAGTACCACCCTCTTCCCAAAACCAAGACTTAACACAAACATTGACCAAATTCCATGCCAAAACACACACCAACCTAATTTCTTACGGCTAGTCGTGTCCATATGAGGAAACCTGCAAAAAATCTAGGGGATTTTTAAGTAACATTTTAAAAGACTCTGCCTCTTTGAACTTCCAAATGTTTTCTAATAGCTTTGCTGCTACAAAGAGACAAAGCCCTTGTCAGCTGCCATTCAGAATTCAGTAACTTCACTCCTCAGGAGCCTTTACATAGATCCCTCTGTTATGTTACTCTATTACAAAGACTTCTATCCTCACCAGAACACTGAACATCCACCAAGCTTTGCTGTTTTTTTTCAGAATTTAGTTCTGAACACAACTTCTGTCAAAAGGTGGAGGAGGGATAGGGAAAAACTTTCTTCCACAAACTAAGGTATGTTCTTCCAATTTGCCAATAAAGAGCACCCATGAAGTACCCTGGCAGTGAGATTAGCTCCTTCCCAATGTGAACTTCTTGGGTCATTTCCATTTGCATAGTTCTGCATACAGACTTTTCAACAGTCTTCCATTAGACTTCCATATAACAAAAATGTACACCTAACTGGAACCTCCCAGCACCCTCCAGTGAGTCACTCACATTTAAAAATGGGCACTGTGAAGGTTTTACATTGTACATGCAATTTTTCCTCATAGCCAATATAAAAATTTGTGCAGGACTGAACAGCCATGATCTCCTGTTGAGCACTGAGTGTCTGTGGGGATGGCTGCCAGCTCAGATGCTCTGCCCTTCTCCTGTAGCTTCTTACTCCAGCAGCTGATTGATTGTGCCTGCTTCACTTGATTTGTTCTTGGTTGCTTTCTTGATTTCCCCTCATCACTCTTCCTGAACAGCCACTCTATGCTTTACTAATCAATCTGTCATTTTTTTCACTGTGCATGGTAGTGGGAGTGAATTGTAAGGAATTTTTTCCAAATTCCCCATCAGTTGCTTTGGCTTGACAAATACATTGAAGATTTTATTTTCACCACCACCCTTCAGACCCCTTCCGTTTGTCAGTGTAAGCAGCCACCTTTCACTTGAAGAAAACATCAGAACTTGAGCACAGCATTGTCAGATCATCACTGATTCCATCACACCTGGGGCTTCACTTGTTCTCTCCAGAATCTCATTCAGCCTGTACCTGTTGCCCTCTGTATGTCTCATCAAACAGAGCAAAAGTTCTCATCAGCAATAAGATTTAAAGTCCAGTTTTTCTGTAATTCAGCTCAAAAAGACAGCTTTTAGACACACTTGATACCTTCAGAACGGGGTCAACATTTAAGAGAAATAAAGTTTGAAAGAGATGCAGTAACAGTCACATTAATACACATATTTCTTTTAATTGTCCTAATTAGTTGGAATGTGGAAGCATTTCAGTAGCCCAGCCTTCCAGAAGTTCACTGTTACATATGGCTTACTTACAAAAATACATCAAAGGAAAAGCGTGACTATGGATATTTTCTCCTGAATGTACAGCAAAACAAAACCTTCAAGTAGCAGAGAAGTGTTCCAGCACAACTTTTGCCTTCCAGCATTTTTTGCAGTGTACTGGGTACTAACAGAAAGAATGCAAGAGCAGCTACAAGGAAATAAATTCACCACTGCCATGATTCAATACCCACATATTAGACACTGACATTTTGCTTCTGTGAAGTGTAACAGCAATCACAACATAAATCCACACCTTGTCACTTCCAGCAGCCCAAGTAATGCAACATCTCTGAATTTCAGTGCTTTAGAGAGAATCTGAGAGTAGCTGGAATAAAAACATAGTTTGGGCTAGGAGGCATAAAGAGTCTCCCAGTTAACCACATGACATACTGTATATTTCCACTTACCACAGGCTTCCAAAATCAGCTTGCAAGAAGCCAGGTAATCTTTTACTTTCATGCAGCCTTTGTTTTCTAGATGGACAGGCTTTCTGATGTTGCAAGACATAAATGACCCACTCAAATCATGAGAGAGGCCTATGGGTACTGATGCAATACAGCTACTCAGCAGGGCTGAAGAGCTCAGCAATCTCTTGGCAGATTTTCACTAAGAAAGTTATTCCAGGTGCTTTTAGGAGTAGACAATAGCAATAGCTGCTTTGACAAGGACACCTGAAAATCTGTGAGCTCCTTCAGATTGTGCTAAAATAAGTGTTACAGCCTTCCAGTTTTATTAAAAACAGCTGATTAGCTCCAGGCCTCATTTCACCTGGACTTTCATCACCATGAACACCATGTTCACCTGCAGCCACAAGGTTGCTCTACACATCTTCACTCAGGCCAGTATTTGCCTTTAATGATAACAAAAGGGTCAGAAAATTGGTCCTATATCTGCAGAGGCAGGAAGCACTTTAGGCCTCATTGCTGGATACTCCTTAAAAAAACAAAAAAACAAACCACAGGGTTCAGCCAAGTAGGATAGCAAGACACAGGAAAAAAAAAAAAAAAAAAACAAAAAACAAGAGGATGAAACCAGTGCAGAAGCCATCCTTACTCCTCCACACCCTTGTGTGAATGAAGGGAACTAGAGGAAGAAAAAGGAACTGTTACAGAGTTACCTGCAGAGTAGAGAAGACTGTAAGCAAATAGGATTCACTGTTTTGGTCAGTTCTCACTGCAAGTATTTAGACAACTTTGCTGGTGATCACAACCATGATAACACTGCACATGCCATGGAAATGGGAGTTAATCCAGGCCAGACTGATGCTCCTCAGCCCAAGAAAGCAGGCAGAACCAAAAGCAAAGGAGGCCCCATCTTCTCCAGTTTCTGGATTCTTAGAAAACAACACAACTTGAACACTTCCCCTCTGCTTTTGGGTCACCTGCAGCACTGTTTTGCCCAGATTCCCTGTACATTATGCTCAGTAAGTTTAGGCATGGCTGACTGCTGGAGTATCTGGAAAGAAAGGCTCGTGTAGAGAAGATCTATTTTACACACTTAAGGGTTAATGACTGCATCTGGGGATACCAGCAGAGTTCTGGGACACCAGTGAGGCTTGAAGAAATTTTGTTGAGGTTTCACCCCCACCCCCCTCCCAATGTTAGGCTATCACTGTTCATAACAACATGGGTTCTAAGTCTTGGCCTTCCTAGAAGTAACTTCAGACTGAGAAAACAGAGTGGTCTTTATTTTAAGACTCCTCCATTTTACTTACCATCACTTTCACTCTTACTTTTTAAGTCTTCCATCCATGTTGGAATAGTTTTCAATGCAACATAATCCCCCAAGTACTCTTTGCGTCTTTCTTCCAAGGTCATCTTCAGCAAACGCTCTGTTGAGGGGAAAGAGGAGTAAGAGAAGTTTTGCAAGTTTTCACACATTGTTGCACATGAGCCAGGGGGTGGCCAATGCAGTGTCCTTGATGAATGAAATGCCACTTGAGGGGACCAAGCAGGAGTGCTGCAGTGAGTGACAACAGGAGCTAACCACGGTGCATCTGTGCAGCTGCACACCCCTGTTCCTTGATATCCGGGTTCCGCAAAGTTAACACCTCTTCCCCACACCCTGGGCTGTCCTGGCTTCCTCCCCACATCCCTGCTGTGCTGCCACTTTGATTCCTGTGGCAGAAAACAGCAGCTTTAGTAGGGAATTGTTGTCTTATAGGGAGTTTTCAGGTATGAAAGTCTGTTCTGTGGGTTCTGCATTTGTAAACTAGAACTAAGAAAACAAAAGTTCAAGTAAAGGCAAGGGAGCACGGTGGGGAATTAATAAAATGCTACTACATCACAAAAGAGATCAGAGCTACAGCAAACGTTCTGTCAGTTGCTAGGTGTCTGGGGTGGTAAAAAAGGCAAGTTTAGCTTCAGAGATTTTCATTTCAATATTAATAGGACACACCTGGCTACCACACTAAAATACATATAGGCAATTGTTTTTGTTTTCTCCTGAGAACATCACCACCTCTTTTTTCAGATGTTTAGTGAAAAGTAAAGCCTCAAACATCGCACAAGTATGACAGCTACTGCCAACTTCACTCCTCTTCAGACCCTGCTATAAATGGACTTTTCCAGCTAAAAAAAAAAAAGCCATCCCAATGATCCAAAACTGCAAGCAACCCCAGCACTTCAGCTCATTTTTGCAGTCACATTCTCTTTTCCCTCCCTTCCTCATCAATGCTTAGTATCAGCTCAGCACAAGGTGAAGAGCTTTTTCCCTCCCAAAAGAAGGGGGGAAAAGAAAAAGAACAGTAGATAACATCACTACACCCATCCTCTACTCAAATTTCTGGGTGTTTTTACCAGCAGCACTGTGCTACTTTAACCACACTCACAGTTTTTCTTGACATGTTAATCAGTAATTAATGCTCTTCAATGACTGAAGAATTTTTAGTGGTGTAGGGAAAGGCTAGACCTATGCTATTTGCATTTTACATACAGGACTAGGCAGACATAAAAAGAACATTTTCATCTCAAGTTGAAGAAGCAGCAGAAGATGAACACGGAAACTGCTTCTGAGATCAAACCTTAAAAAAACAAGAAAGAAAATCACTGGGGTCTGGTTTAGGGTTCTTTTGTTTGTGTTTTTTTTTTCAAAATAAAGTTTCCTAACTATGTAGGCTGCAGTCAGCAGTCTAATAAGGCAAGTTTTGAGCACAGCCTCCCTTAACAAAATCAGTTTATTTTGGTATTTTTTGACAGTATCACCGATTTCTTTGTTTGACAGAAACATTTCTCTCTCCTTATTCAGCCTGGGACATTTACACCTGCGAAGCAAAACTGATCCAACGAGGGTCACCACTCTGCACAAGGGCTCCAGAGCTCCAGGCACACAAAACTCCAAGGATCTGACGTGCACATTGGAAGTCCTACAGGAAGGCAGACCTGAGAGAGCAGGTCAGTTTTGAGGGACTGACAAGCAGAGCAAGTCCAGGTGCCTTTTTGCTGAAGAGGCCACAGAGCCAGTCCTGTGCCTTCAAAACACAAGTCCTTCTCTACAGGAAGGTTTTACAAAAGTTTGCTCTTGTGAGTCAGCAGCAAGAACTTAAATTGAGTCTTAATTATAAACAAACCTCCCAGAGGATGCTCCCAACAGCCTTCACTCCAAGTACAGTTTTCTGCCTGTGGCAGGAGCTTGGGAAGTTTGCAGGCAGCCCAGTCCTGTGTCTAAGGCTCTGAAATCACCTCCAATCCTACTCCTGCTCTGTTTCAGCTGTCCTCAAGGAAGACCTCCCCTGGGAGGACGTGGACCAACCCTTAATCACCAAGAAAGTAATTAAGAAAAGCAAGTGTATTGTCAGTGGGTTTGAACTCAATATTTAGCAACCAGTGCTTTTTTCCTTTAAAGAGGTGCTTCAGAATACAAAAGGCTGAGAACAACTGCATTGCATGGGAAGAACAGAGCCAGTGAGCACAGTCAGCTTTGCAGGGGTTCAGGGGTGCCTGTGAAAGGTGAAGGCAGACCTGGAAAAAGATTGTTGGCTTGTCTAGTTCTCCTCTCTAGTAAACCAGGTACTTGACAAGAACAGTCCTACAGGGCTAAAAACTGAAGGGCAATGCCAGCAATGAAGAGAGAAGCTTTTTCTGCCCCCCTCATTCAATGTACTCGGGGCCAACACTTATCAGCATTGTTCCAGCATGGTGCTGGAACAGTTACTGGAGCAGAAGACTAGCAAATGCCCTTCATCCTCACTGGGCAAAAAGACACGGAGTTGTGGCCAACAACCACTCAAAAATGCTTCCTGGATGGAAAAGCCTCAGCAGCACTGGTTTGCGTTCGGTAACATCACCATGCTGATGGGGAGCACCACCCTCACAGCTGACTGAGACACTAAAAGTGTGTCAGCAGCTCCAGCTTCCAGACCCTCCACTCTGCCCTCCTTACTAATGGTTTGAATGCACCTGCCTGGCTCTGAATCCACACAGACAGTAGCAGAGCCGAAAGAGACAAGTGGGAGTAATACAAACATTCACTAGAGCCTTCCAGTAACTTTTCCCCATCTGCCCCTTGCATTTTTTGAAGGTAAAACATACAGCATTAAGGGAAAAGTCGGTTATAATTGATCACACATAAACAATGCTTAAGACTATTTAACTGTACCTTCTTCATTGAAAACAGAAACTTCTGTCAAATAGAAATTTGTTGCCTCACCTTTACTACAGAGAGGAGCTTGGCAGGAGCAACTAAGCTACAGAAAAATAAATTAATTTGTCTTTTAACAGTTTTTCCTTAGAAAGGTGCACTTGCATCCTGTTCATTGAACTGGTCTCCCACCTTCTTAGTTTGAAACATACTTAGAGTCACAACAGTGATGGAAGAAAAAAAGAGAAAACTTAAAATATGACCCTCTGATCTATTCTTCTTCCTTTCCTCATCTATTACTACATTATTTGGAACACACCGGGCAAGAAGCTTTCCTCCTCACATACATAAATGTTGCACTTCCACTCTGTGAAATTTTTCTTAATTTTTAACGTTGCTCTCCCCGGGGATCAATATAAAGTACCAAAAAAACCAATGTCTGCATCAAATGCTTGGGCCACAGTTTTCATGCTCTGGAGTTTGACTTTGGGGTTTTATAAACTGAGAATACATAGGTGGGGATCCTTAAAACATACACAAAAAATACATAAATAGTTCAAAAGATGGGACGTAGGGGTGCTCTGAGACTCCCATACCCCAAACATTTCACCCCGGCTGAACGACACTAGAATCTAAACTGATTACCCCAATGATTCCAATAAAGCATGTTTCCCCTCAGAAAACAAACGCATTGAAATGAGCAAAAGCACGTTTCGAGAGCGTGCGCCCAACTTTTCGGCCTGAAACACTCCCACAAGGTGACTTGGGGGCGGGCAGCCCTCAGGAGAGGGGTTGTTTACCGCCCTCCCTCGCTGGCTTCCCTCCGCCCCGGGGCTGCACTCCTCACGGATCCGCCGAGGTGCGGGAGAAACATCCCTGATGCCCGCACGCCCGGGCTGCCATGAAGGCTGTTTCAGCCAGGAGACCCCAGGATAAACGCGGAGAGCACGGAGTTCCCCCTTGCCCACCCCGTCCCCTCAGCCGCGGCCGGCGGGAAGCGCTGCCGGACACCCCGCGATGAGGCGGCGGCTCTGAGAGCCCCGGGACCACCCCCCCTTCCCTCGCTCCCTCCCGGCTCAACGTGCGGCTAAAGGCGGGAGAAGCGGGCCCGGCCACCGGGAAGGGCGATAATACCTTTCTCCTCCCGCCACAGCTTTTTCCGCTTGTTGCCGGAGTACATGGTGGTGTGGCTGGCGGCGGCTTTGAGCTGCAGGTTCCCCAGGCTCACGAGGGGGTGGAGGAGACGCCGCGCCAGAGCCAGAGCCGAGCGATACCGACGCCCCGCGCCGCCGCTGCCGCCGCTGGTACCGCCGATCCCGCCGGCTCCGGCTCCGGCTCCGCGCCCGCCGCACGGTGCCCGTCAGCCGGGTCACGCCTCGCTCTACCCCGACACCCCCGCAGCGCCCGCCCCGCTCCCCGCCGCCCGTTGGCTCCGGCAGCCGCCGCTCAGCAGCCACCTCCTCCTCCTCCCGCACCGACCAGGAGGAGCCTGAGCGCGGTGGCGCCGGGTCGGCAGGGTTTGGGGGAGCGTGTTGTGCGGGGACACGGCGTGGCGGGTGCTTGGGTGCGACACTGCGCGCTCTGCGCGGTGCCGGCGCTCGGAGCTCCCGCGGGGCGGGAGGGAGGGAGGAGCGGGCGGGCAGCCCTGTCCCGTCCCGCCCCGCCACCGCCCCCCGCCCGCCTCCTCCGCCCCTCTGCTTCCGGGTTGCGGCGGTGCCGGGCTGTGCCCGGGGCGGCGGGGCTGTTGCCGAGCGACAGCGCCGGGCCCGGGCCCGAGCCTGGCCGGGCTCGTCCGCTCACCGGCGCCTCTCGTGGGGCGGCGGGACCCGTGCGGCCCTTGGAGCGCCCGCGATGAGGGAAACTACCTCGAAACTGCCCGGCCGGTTTAAAAACAGGTGCTGGAGCTGCAGGTGCCGGGCTGAGGTTTCCGGGCTGGTGTGTCCAGAGAAGGGCAAGAAAGCTTGTGTAGGGTCTGGAGCACAAGTCCTGTGAGGAGCTGCTGAGGGAGCTGGGGATGTTCAGCCTGGAGCAAAGGAAGCTCAGAGGTGGCTTTATCACTCTCTGGAAGTCCCTGAAAGGAGGCTGCAGCCATGGGGTCCCATGTAACCAGCATCAGGACAAGAGGACATAGTCTTTAGCTGGGCCAGGGAGGTTCGGGTTGGACATTAGGAGGAATTTCTTCGCAAAAAGGGTGATTAGACATTGGAATGGGCTTCCCAGAGAGGTGGTGGTGTTACCGCTCCTGGAGGTGTTTAGGAAAACGCTGGATGTGACACTCAGTGTTGCAGTTAACAATCTGGTGTTAAAGGTTGAAGTCGATGATCTCAAAGGTCACTTCCAACCTAATTGATTCTGAGATTCTGTGACTCCTGGGATCCCTACACCACACCCCCAGCCCCTACTCCCAGCTACTGTGAAAATCACCGCTGGCTGCAGCAGAGGCCAAGGTCCACCTGGATCCAAAGGTCAAGGAAGGCACTTTGGCCCCTGCGCCTTTCAGCCTTCTCTGTACCCAGAGTAATTTTCTCCTTCACACCAACTCCCATGGACTAAATAAATAAATACAAAAGCTTCCCTGCAGCTGTACAGGTGCTCTTAGCTTGACTTGTGCCCCCATGGAGGGAAAGGCCCTTCCCCATGCAGGTGAGTGGATTTAGCCCTGGAGCGCAGTGGATGCTTGACTTAGAGCAGGAGTGATGAGGGGGCTGGTGTGACAAAGGACACGTCACAGCCTGACGGTGCTTATTATCTGACACAGCTTCACTGGGACAGAACAGTTCACAGGGGTACAGAGATGCCTGATTGAAGTCAAACACAGGGTCTACATCTGTTCATATGGAAAATGGAATTCCAGCTAAATCATACAGAGAATGTCTTGGGTGCAGCCCCAGGTCAAGGACTGGCTTTTCTCTTGTGCTCACCAGTATCAAAGAAAGGTGAGGTACAACTTAGCAACATTTCAGTAGCAACATTTCAATTCTTTGCTCACAGTTTCTGCTGAACACAAACATTAGCATCTCTGCTATAACCATTAATCTTGGTACAGTTCCTTACAGTAAAATCGTTAATTTTATCCCACTCAGTGATGCAGGGAAGAACCCAGTTTACCTTTTAATAAATCAGACTGAGTCCTCTTTACAAAGCATATTTGAACACTCAGATCACCTCCTGGAGGGTTGTTGTTACCTTTACCTGATTTCTTTGCTTTGCCCAGGTGATGTGCCTTGGTAGCCCAAGAACAATTTTCTCGATAATAAAAATGAGAGAGAAACCAACAGGTAAATTTTTTTTTCTTCTTTTTACATCCATTATGTGCAGCAAATATTTGAACGCATATCCTAGATCATTGAATATTTACTAAGCTACTGAATATTCTAGTGTCCTGTGGGATCTGTTCCACATTTTATAAATCAATGTTTATTGGACCAGAAGGGGAGAAGGAGAAAACTTAGCTCTCTTCCTGTAGAGGCCATCTGCATGCATTCTGCGGTTTCATTTGTAAAAGCAGCTACAATAGCCATAATTTTGGGAAATATCTAAAGCAAGTATGTACATATATAAAAGGGGGAAAAAAAATTAGGCCTGATGTTTACACCAGCACCAAGATGAAAGACAAGATAAAAGACGGAAATAAAACTGGTCTTCAACTTAAAAACAGAAGTGTCCAAATGTTGCAATTCCAGTAAGAAATTCTTACTGCATTTTACATTTTTTTCTTCAGGTGCTGGTGAAACAGTTGATCCCGCTGAAGAAGTAAGAAATTGTGCCACTGACTGATATGAGCACGACCTGTCTTCTTACACTTGTTGATTCTGGAGGCCTGAAGGCAGAGAAACAATCAGCATTGTCATACATGGTGGGAAAATTCACCTAAAAAGTAGCATTTCAGTATTTGGATGAAAACCAATCGTGCTGCAAACTGGGAGATTATTTTCTGAGAACACTGTAGCAAGCTGTATACATTGAAGGCTAAAGCAATGCTCAGAAGGGCTTAAAATGTTCAGTTGAAAAAATGATCATGAAAATGGCACCAACAAAAAACTGGTGTTGGTCTAATGATTTGTGTGTATTTAGTCCATCCCAGGGCTACTGAACTAGGTTCAGAAGGGTGAGATTCTGCAGAGGAAGACAGAAAAACCAGGCAAGGTCCAAAATTAGTATTTAAGAGATATATAGCCTAGGCAGAATACTAATAGCTGCAAATGAACATTTAACATATGGATAAAGTAATGACTGGTTAGAGGGTCCCATTAGAGATATAATAGGAAATGTAAATTAATATGAGAGTGAATACCACGCTATAGAAGTGGATAAATGTACCAAAGGAGAGCTAGAGCCTCGATCCAAACTGCTGGATCATCCAAGCGAACCAGCATTAAAGCCCCTACGTGCAGCAATTCCAGTGCCATCAACCATCCTGACCAAAACAAAGGTGGTGGCACAGCAGATCCTGCGCTGAGCCAAGCACAGAGCAAAGCTGAGCAGACCCAGGTCCCTGCAGGAGGCACTTTGGGGCCACTGGGTGAGCACTGGCTCCGGGGGGGGGTCAGCGGGGCTGTGGGAGCCCTGGCACGCCAGGAGAGAGTTGGTGTGAAATGCAGATTTTAAAGAAAGGATCAGAATATCAGCTGGTGGAGAAATAGAGAGGATGGGAATGGAAGCTGGCTGTTCCAAGTGATGATAGTCCTAAAAACGTTTGAAAAATCCTTTGTCAAAGACAGAAGGGCAAACTGGTGCCACCTTCACAACCACAGCGTGGTGCAGGGTCAGGGCTGTGCTGGTGAGCATTGAACCACGGGCCGTTTTGTTAGAAAAGGTGTAAAGTTTAACAAGAAAATTTGTATGAAAATGGCAATAAACAGCTCTTTTCATTATTTACAGTGCAAACCAGTTGGTTTTTTACGCTGTCTTCATTTTTTCTTGAATACAGTGAAAACGGTAGATATGAAATTAAGATATCTTAAAAGTTCTTAAGTAATTCAAATGTTCATAATTTAAATATCAATTTTATTGATAAAAATTTAAAATGCAGATCTATATTCAGATTATTTCCTCAATTTCTACCTCATTAAAGAAGAAAGCAACAGAACATTGTGGACAATTTCATATGGTAAGAAAAAATTCATGTATGTGAAAGTACCTTTTTAAATGCATAATATCTGTAGCTATTAAACAAAGTTGATTTATTATACCAAGAACAGAGCAATATAATAATCTAAAATGTGTTTATAAATAATTTATATTTAATAAAAATTTATTTCAGCCATCATTATTCTTCTCAAACCTTGCCTGTGTAGCAAACTGTGTGCTATCCACAGTCCTGCTGATTTTGATAAACCCTGTGCCACGCATGTTTCCACTGCTGGAAATTCAGATGCAAACTTACAGCCCCTGTACATTAACCATGAAATCTCTCCTCCTGTCCATTCCTATCACATGCTGGAACTGTTCC